>CM021101.1:218535178-218639215 GCA_007115665.2 Sequoiadendron giganteum
CCAATCTATCTTTCTCTTCCACTCTCTTTTTCTCTCCCACTCTCCCTCTACCTCTCTCTCTCTCTCTCTCACACACACACACACTCTCACCTCTATCTCCTCTACTATAAGGGTCTAAGGGAGAGATATAGAATTAGGATAGAGGGTATAGACAAAGAGGGAGAAAATAAATATATTAATAAAACCATATTTCATATAATGCATGCGCGTTTTTTATTCCACTAAAAATGGTTAAAAAAACTCAATATACCCGTGATGTCAAGGCCCACAGTCCGCATATTCTCCTAGTTCTGCGCGTGCTCTGAAAAAAAGTAGCTTTTTGATGATGTTGTGAAGTGTCCAAGCATGATTTTCACATTCCATCACCTTTTCCATGATCTTTCTACCACCTTTGCATGAAATATCAGAGTTTCCACATTGAAAGACATATAATATCAATTGAAGTTTGAATTCCATTGAAAACTGATTTACAATTGAAGTTTGGAGGGGAACAAGCTTTTGAATAAGTCAAATTTTTGTGGAGTTTGAAGAAAAAAGAAGCTGAGGCTACATAATTGGGTTGAAATCCTCCATTTGAAAGTCTGGTTTTTTAGGTATGTGAAGTCTTTACACATTTTCTTTCATTCTATTATGGATTGCTTTCATTTTTGTTTGTCATTATAACCTTACGTTGTCAATGCATATTTTAAATTACACAATTATATACACTTGCCAATTACCATTTTAAACTTGATGCAGAGCATCTACCAGGATCCACAAATCATCAAGGATAATTCTGACCCTAACTTAAATTGAAGAAGATCAACGAACAAAACTCAATCATCTTTTCATCAAAATCCTTCAATTTCACTTGATTTCATATTTCCACAAAACATTAGAAATTGGTTTCAACTCTTTTTTAGACTCAAAAAATAGATTAACCATCATAAAATTGATTGTAACATAGCATAAATCTGATTAGAAACTCAGAACCATTCAATTCGTTCATGATTCACTAATTCAAGAACTCAATGCTGCAACTTACATGGAAAAATAACAAAAAATCATGGAAGGTAACTACCAAACTTTATCAAGACATCCAAGACACTATAATCATAATGTTATTGATTGAAATAATCCAAATAAACATTCCAAATATCTCACCAAAATTCATCCTTTGAGCATGCTTCCCCTTGCAGCATTCGAAACCCGTGGTGCAAGGGCACCTACAACCATGTTTCAAAATCTACTTTGGTGACAATATGTCTTAAGGTCTTTGGGTGAGTTCAAGAGTTTTTAGATGATTTGTCATATATTTCATTGAAAATAAGGTCTAAATAGACCAATCTTTCATGTATTTAGGGATTTTGTAAGTTTGGTGATCAAATGTGCAAGTATGCACTCTTGCTTTAGAAAATTATCAAATTTTCCATATAATCTTTGAAGGAAATTTATTCAAATTTTAAATGGAAGTGAAATACAAGAGTCTATAAGTTGTATTAGGGATTAAATAAGGGTGTTTGAGTGGTCTTAGGTGTCTTGGACAAAAAAGTTGCATAATGTTGCTTATTTAACAAAAGTTGTCAACGTTAGCAATTTTTAAGACAAATGAAGGACTTGGTAGTTAACAGGTGGTTATAGGTTGGTTATAAGGTGGTTATAGGTTGGAAGTTAATAGGTGGTTATAGGTTGGACCTTCAAAACACCTTGAAAATCTTGAAAATAACTGATTACAATCAACTAGGTTCCTCAAAACATCAACCAATGATTATGTCATTCACAAGTTGTCTTAAATCTTCCATATTGGCACCATTGTTTACAAAAAAAAACTATAAATATTAAGGAAAAAAAAAACCATTATTTTCTTAAGAAATATTTGTTTGAGTTAGTAAAACAAAAATGGAACCTTTTAGAAGTCTTCCCTTACACACAAACTCAGTTCCTTTGTTGATTGCCCACATTACTAGTAGCCAAGCATCTGCAAACTGTCACATGTATCTCCCAAACCATGCACACACTTCAGACTGTGATACTCATTTTGGAAACCAATTTACCTCATACAAAACATATTACAGGATGGACATTAAGTCCTTCAAAGCAAATTCTTGTAAACTAGTTGTTCTAGTCTAAGAATAAGCCTAACTAAGCCTTAGTGCAAACATGGGTTATTAGTTTTGCTACCCCCAACACAAAACCCTCATAACCAATACAAAAAATACCTTTCATTTGACCTTCCCAAGCTTATAAGTCCATTAGAAGTTCATTTCCAAACACATTTCCACAAACCCGAAGCTCTAAACTTCACAATTCCCTGTTTTACCAGTCTAAACACAATTTTACAGTCAAGAAAAAATATTTTCTTCACACCTTAGTCCTCACCATATGATTGGTAACCTTTGAAATATTAAATTACATGACACAAGGAGTTTTTACATCAAAATTGAGAACTTTCACTGAGTAGAATGGGAGAAACACAATTTCTCAAGTTCACTATTTACCCTAACATAGGGTTTGAGAGTTTTAGAGAAAAATTGCAATATCTGACTCAAATGTTAAGAAAAATGCATGAAAAAAATTGTATGTGGGAGGTGATTGAGTGTGAAAACACTTAAAAAAATACAACCAAGCATTCCTGCTCGTAGAAATTCGTACAAGAGCCTGAAATAGTGAAAATTTGAAGAAAATACAGAAAAATAGTGTGTTTATTCATTCAAAATAAGATATTCAATCACCCACAACTTTCCAAATGTACATGAGGCCTTATAAAGGCATTAAATACATTTATTATCAAATTCCAAGTGCCTCCAAGTGAAAATAAGCCCATATGACCTTTCACCTTCCCTATTTCACAGTTTTTGTAACTTGTCACAATTTTGTATTTGTGCAACTTTTGCAAATAGTGACAACTTTACAAAATACACATAGGAATTAAACATTAAACCTCCTAATGATTACCATACATGGAAAATGTCTTTAATGACCCTCTTACAATGTGGAGATACCCAAAATTGAATCAAATTTCAAAATGGAAGCATAGATTATCAAGGTGCTCCTGCACCACAAACTTATCAAACACTCACAATGACATTAAACTCATTATGATTGTAAATTACATGATATTTATCTTATTTCCCTTCAAACCCAACTCTCCCAACATATTTAAATTTTTTTTAACTTCTTAACTAACTTATCTCTTCACAACTTTGCAAAAAAATGCAATTTTTTGCAAATGTCCATGCTTCCAATTTGAGCCTATCTTGCAATCATGGCATGCCACGTTACCACTTTTTTTTAAGGCATTCTGGATTGAAAAAAATCATGTCACATTTTTCCATGCTAGGTTAACTTTTGTACAGGATGATTGTAAGTATTATTTAAATGAAGCCTTGAGTGACATATATTTTTCAATTAACTTGAATGGATGCATTTTTTAGGAACTAATATTCATCTCATTACCATGGTATAGATAAAATTATCTGCCATGCCGAAGAAAAAGGCAAAGAGGAAACTAACAGATGAAGAGAACAAAACCTTCAAAGAAAATGAGAGAGTTTAGGTGGCGGCATATCATGAAAATAAGAAATTGGAAATGATTGATGAAAACAAGCCAATTGAAGAGGAACCTCAACCGTCAAAAAGAGAACGAGAATTGGCAGCACAAAAGGCACGAATGCAAAAGCATCATCATAAGACAGATTCAGATACCGTAGTTGGAGACACACCCTCTACGACAAGTGAATATGAAGGGACACCATTAAGCACAAGCGAATATGGAGGGACACCATCTAACACAAGTGAATATGGACATACACCATCTACTGCAAGTGTATATGGAGGGACACCATCTACCTCAAGTGAATATTATTGGACACCATCCAACACATCTCAAGTTGAGAGTACATCATCACTCGGATTTAATGAAGAAGGTATGCCATCATCCCCATGTGAACCTCAAAGTATGTCTTCTTCTCCACCATCGATCAAAGGTATGCAATCTAGCCCACCTCAATTAAATATTGATGAAATTCCTAATGTTGAGATGTATGTACCTAGGAGAACACCACCTATAATTTTGCATAGAAAGCCAAAGTATTTGATTAATATTGATGATGAGATTTTGCAGCACATGGAAGGTAAGATTTCAACACGCACTTGTAGAAGATATGATGATAATATTTGGGAATGATTATTTGAAAGGCTAAATGAGACTGCAAGATGTCAACTATTTGTCGAAATGATGTGGGGTGTAAAGTATATGAACATCATGAAGATTCTTGGGTTGAGAAAATTGAATGCATCGAGTGAAGACAATATTGTGGAGAATCTAATGGATGCTTATGAGAGTGTGGGTAAGACCTCATGCTCAAAGGATAGTAATATCACCTGACGTGTAATTACATCGACTTTGGTAAGCTATCAAACAAAGAGAGCTTGTATCATTAGAAAAATGAGTGAACAAACAAGAATTAGAAGAATTTTTTTATCAAGAGCCATTCAAAGGCGGCAAAGAATTGAGGGCAATGATTCAAATGAATTATGGGAATTCTCGGGGAGACTGTCACAAAAAGATAAAGAAGTTGTTGAAGCCTTGAGAACACTAATTTAAGAGTATTGGAAGAATAGCTCAAGGCCATCTCCGAATCAAAGGGATGTGGTAAGAAAGATAATCGGTAGTCGAAATCGTGAGCCACATCCAAAGCATTTTTTGGATATGACTCAAACCCAATTTTTTTGAAAATTTGAAAATGATTATCCTCAAATTAGTATTTCTCAAAGATTTTTTGAAATGCTTAAACCTTTTTATGTCAAGATAAATCACACATGAACTACTTGTTGTTGTAGACTACATATTGAATTTTCTAACCATTATGATGTTTATCGTTCTATATGTGTAGATTTGTATACTAACGATGTTTTGTAGGATTGTAGCATATAAGCCCCACCAAAATCTTCAAGAGAGTTCATATCAGAAAAATTATGTGAAATAGAGGATGACCAGATATTCTATAGGACAACATGCTTGGATGGTTCATGAGAGCGTTGCGGTGGCTTCCAGTATGCCAACATATGGAAAGCATAGATGAGGTGGGACAAAAACTAGTAGAGTTCGGGAAGTATAAAATAGTGGAATATGCTACAAAAAATGGGTCTCAAGAAAAAAGGTGCGATTTGGTTATTGAGAAGATTCCAGTGTACCAGTTTATGTCCATGTTTCATGACAATATGCTGTCTGAGTATGCAATGCATACCCATAGAGCCCGATGGTTGGACACACAATTCAAGCTATGCAAGGACATCTTTCCAGTTGGAAGCATAGTATCAGTGGTTGAATTTGCAAAGAACTACACTTTATAGCCACAACGTGAGGTGTAGTCATAGTATTACAACTCCACACAAGTTTTGATATTTGTGCACATAGCATTCATTCATGCATCTAATAGTATAGATGACCAAAAGAAGGTATTGAGGGAGTATCACTTTTACATTAGTGATGATCGCACACATTCTCTAGAGTTCGTGCAAGGTTTCTTCCAGATGTTCTACAGTGGTTTGGCTCAGAGGGGCATAGAATACGACTGACATATAATATGGTCTAATAACTGTGTAGCACAATTCAAGAACTCGTGCATGTTCTATTGGTTGGTCAAGATACATGTCATTATAGGTGTTCAACGTATGTGGAACTTTTGTGAGGCTGGACATGGAAAGGGGGAGCATGATGGTGTAGGAGCATGTGTGAAAAGAGAATTAGCACAAGAAGAGTTAAAGTATAAAGATAGTGCAATGTTGAAAGATGCAAAATTAATCATCGATTGGTGTAATGATTCGATGGGTCTAGGTAATGAAGGTACGTCTTCAATTTGTAGATTTTTTTGGTTGATGGATGCTACTAGCATTGCACCATATGAATATTGTTGTACAGTAACATGATCGAGTGAGGTACACTCTTTCCTTAGCTCAAATGTAGGTTCATGGAGTATCGATACACGAAATATGGCATGATTTTGTTCTTCATGTACAATGCAAGCCTGGAATGATTGTGAGTCAGGGGAGTGGTTTGACAAATAGTTGACAAGTTATCTTAGCCCACTTCACATGTATCACCCTCCGATGACATTGGAACTGGCACCGATGGAATCATCCGTTGACTTTGACCACGTATCAGATCTAGTTCAACCAGGTGATATATCTACTTGATCAGTTATTGAAATTCCATATTGTTATCTTACTTTGTACTATATTCGTAATGTTGACAAATTTCAAGATATTTTTTGCACATATCAATGTAGGGCATGTTTATGCAGTTATTACAGATGAAGACAATGAAGAGGGAACAAAATATTATTTGTGTCATTGTGTTGAGGCCACAAAGAAATTGGAGGCCCCAGTTATAGATGGAGAAAACATCGAATACCCTACAGGCTCAGTTGTGGTTACTGAAACATGGCTTAGAAGGTGCCCATATTCGAGTGTTAAACATTGGCTATTTCAAGTTTTTGACACGCATCGTAAGATTCTTCATTACTCAAACCTTGTCATGGCATCAAATGTTTGTTTGACCAACTATGGGGGTAAAACTTTGACTAAGACCTTTTGGAAGGTCTGTGAGTCTGACCATGAGGCAATACTTGACACAATAAAGAGTAGAGCAGACCCGGATGGTTCGTTGGATTAATTTGTAAGTATATGCACATTGGTTCTTATTAATTTATACTTGTATGCACACAATTTGTTTGATTCCAATGCTATCATCTTCTTTTACTTTGCATATTTGTAAGTAACATACTAAACAATGATTGGTGTCCCCTTGCAAAAAATGTAGATATATGATCCATCCAAGAGAATGTTAGCCATAAAAGCAATGCAACATCCTTATTTTGATGATATTGACAAATCTCAATCACGATTTTAAGCCATTAGAAAAGTGTGTGCAAAGCTTGGTGAGGGAATTTCAAGTTATTCATTTGAATTTAACCTTATCATGAGCAACTATGATGTAGACATTATAAGAGCATCTGAAATTTCAACTTACTCTATTCATGAGAGGTGTTGTGTGCAATAGGTATGTTGGAATTCCCAGTGAAGATGTATGACCAGGAGTGACTAAGTTGTGAGACCTGCATGCCTAACTGTAAGTGCCTTCCATCTATTTTTATTTCATTTCCATTTTGGATGCTCTTTCTTTTTCTCTTTTACTTTGTGTATTTATAAGTAAACTACTAAAAAATGATTGATCTCTCGTTGTAGAAAATGTTGATTTATGAGCCATCAAAGAGAATCTCAGCCAAAAAAGAAATGAAACATCCTTATTTTGATGATCTTGAAAAATATCAATTTTGATTTCAAGCCATTACAAAAGAGCATGTGAAGCTTAGCGAGGTAATCTCAAGTTACTCAATTGAAGTTAACCTCATAATGAGCACCTATGATGTAGAAATTTAAAGAGAATCTCGAATGTATGAGTGACATTGTAAAAGATCCGTGAGAAAAAAGTACCTAAGGCATTGCAATAAGATTTACTTACATAATGAGATTTACTCAAATATTGTAATTTTGGAGTTCATGTTTGGTGTAGTAGCACCTTATTCTGTAAATGCCTTCAAGAGGAAAATTTGCAAAAAATGAATTTTGAAATGTAAACAATGTGAAAAAGGTCATGTAAAGGTCATATGTAATGTATTAAAATTCTCAAAGAGGTCATTAGGTGATTAGAGAAGTGATATAAAGCATGCAAGGTCGAATTAAGATGTTTTAGGTGTGTGTGTGTGTTTATTTGTGCAAGGGAATTCAAGAAACAAAGGTGGAGTTGCTGCTAAAGGGTTTTATGATGAATTTTCAAGTGAAAATGTGGCTCCAAGTGGTGTTTTGAGGAAATATTCTCAAATGAATTCACAAACAAATGACTGATCTAGATAGCTATTATTGAGTTACAACACATACTTCAAAATCAACAATGACTATCTTGGAACATGTGCATCAAAAATGACCTTCACTGTCCTCATTAGGCTAACTAGGCCTAATTTATAAATGAACATACCTTTAGACATTCAAGAACCCCCTTAAATTTTTGGGGCAGCAATTATCATGTAACCAAACCCTCAGATCCACAATTTGTCTCAAGACAAACTCACTCCATCATGCCAAACCAAAACCCTTATTTTATGCTAGTATAAGAAGGGTTTATTGAAAGGAATGGTTCCATAGCTTACTAGAACATACCACCACCTCAGAACTTCTTACAATCCCCTGCACAAACTCAAAATACAATCACCCAACCTATACATGCAATATTTTATCAAACCCTAGGGTGAAACCTCATTTTTCATGCCCTTTTCCATCAAAATCTATAGGGGCAGCAACACAAACCCCATAAAACATATTACTTTTCACTTGGAAATTTCTTGTCTGATCCTAAAAGATCACATTGGGCCCCTCTAGAAAAACCTCTCTCGGTATTGGCTATCTTGGAGTGGTTTTCCCGTGGCGGCAAATTTTCACTTGATGGAAAAAGTGTCAAATTCAAGTTGTGCAAAGTTGCAAAGTTATGCAACTTTCTCTCTGCAACTTGTGTGACCAAGCGGATTGATCCAACACATCCGAATAGATATGTTTATGCTAGGCATGGTCTTATTTCACATCGAAACACATGGAATCGCTCTAAGCTACGTTCCATCGGATCGATCCCTTAAGGGTCCAAAATGCAAAATGGCTGCAAACTTCAGCATGCTATTACTTGGATACCGTGATGCTTAGAAATTTATCGTCTAATTCTACAAGTTCATGTTGGAACCCTCTACAAAAACCTCTCTTATTTTTGGCTATCTCGAAGTGGTTTTCCTATGGTGACAAATTTTCACTTGATGGAAAAAAGAGTCAAATTCAAGCTGTGCAAAGTTGCAAAGTGGTGCAACTTTCATTTTGCAATTCATGTGACCAAACTAACTACTCCAACACGTACCAATAGGTAGGTTTACACTAGGCATGGTCCTCTTTTGCACCCAAAAACATGGAATTGATCCGACTTGATCCCTTATGATGGCATGCAAAACATTGGAAAAGAGAAACATACAAACGGTGGTTGAGAAGTTTGAGTATTCCACACATAAAGTGTATGATCATTGGTGTAGAGCACCTTGTTCCTCAATTTGATGAAGAAGGTCTAGTTCAATGGTTTTAGTGATTATCTGATGGTCAATAGGTTGGTCAATAGGTTGTTGTGGGTATTTTGAGCATGCTTTGTCTTGAATAAGGTCAATTAAGACCATTAGGTATGTTTTAGGGTGACTTTTGGGTCTAGTGATAAAAAATGTGAAAATTTCAATCTTGCACTAGAAGTTGTCTTTGTAGTGTTTGAAGGCAAATTTGTGAATTTGTATATGATTGTGAAAGAATGGAGTTTTTTCGATGTAATAAGGCTATTTGTAAGCCATTTGTGTGGGTTTAGAGGTCATTAGATGTACTCATTAGGTTGGAGGAGTCTAAAGTTGCAAATTTGTAAGTTGCTTAAAGCAACAAATTTGAAATGCAACGGTTACTTATTTTGAAAGTTGGATTTTAGTTAGTTGAGGGTGTGGATCAGTTAGAGAAGGGCGTAAAACACTATGTCAAACCTTGAGAGGCTTGAATGGAGGTTGTTGATGAACTTTTGGAGAAGATATAATAAGAATTATTCATACTGTTCTCTATTTTTTAGATTTTTGATACAAACTTGTTGATCCCATACTTGGTACGACCTCCAGCTTTCTTGTATGGACCCAAGGCTGACATAGATTGAAAGAGGGCTGAGTTGGATTTATTTTGGTGGTGGTTTGGTGCAAAACCATAAAGTAATAGGAGAGTTCTTATCGTTGAGTCAAGTGAATGTTGGATTCTTAGTGGGCATATTTGAGAGAAGTTGTGTCAAATCACGACTTGGTTGAGCCACTCTGCATCACCAATGGTGGTTCACAATTCGAAGAGTGACTGAGAGCGTGTTGATTTTTTAAATAGACCTATTCAGGGTCTAGGACAACGTTGAGTCCATTTATTATTTGTATTATAAATTATAACATACTTTCTCCCAAGTCCATTTCGCATACAAGAAATAATATTGCAAAAAGTTGACATATAAATATTTCGATAGTGACGCATCACGAACATATTGGAATGTTTTTATGAATCATTTCATGGAATTCCAATTGTAAATGTGTTTTTTTCTTTTAGATAAATTTGTTTAGCATCAATCAATTAATGTTCAAGACAAATCATGAAGGACAACAATGATCAATGCTAGGGCTAACCAATTAATAATTATACACATGAATAATTCAAGCATGTACATGTCAATAAGGGAAGCACAAGTACTCAAGAATATGTAAGCCTCAAAAATTATACACACACATACATAGTATACACAAATTAATACAAAGTATATGCACAAATATAAGGTATATGCATGAAAACACGTAAGCCACAAAGTATACATTCGAATGCACGTAAGTCACAAAGTATACACGTAAGTTGTATACACTTGAATACACGTAACTCATATCTATTGAACCATCAATTTAGAATGAAAATATGGATAGGCATCAATAAAAGATATTTGTATTAACCAAATAGACATGTAGGCATACATCAATAAATGTCGATATAAGTATGAAATATATGTACAAAATAGCCATATAGGCTTACGAGAATCCCATATAGGCATACAATGTCAAATATGTCCAATAAAAAATATGAACAAAATTGCCATGTAGGCATACAACAAAGGGCTCTGGAATAAAAGGTCATTGCTCTCCATGCCCTAGAAATAAATTCTTTCCCTTTCCATTTCGATCAGATGGTGATAGGTCTGTCACTCATTTTTTGTGTGCTCGAGGAGTGCTCCTGCTTCTCCTCCTAGGGTTTAGTTCATGGTAAAGTTTTAACTGTTACAATAAGAAGTAAAGACATGAATATATAGAAATTAAATTATAAAAAATGATATATTTGACAAAATAATCACTTACCACCATCTCATGAGCTCTCTCCATGAGGGAAATATTCTCACGCCCATGCTCAGGCATGCTCAAGCCCTATATAAACCATACAAATAGAAATTAAACTACGTGAATCAATAATGGTTTGATTTTTCACTAACATCTATAACAACAAATTGAAATTGAAATTTACTAATTTGCCTCATACCTCTCCTGTTAGAGCCATCAAGGATTGTATAGCAGGTGACACATCAATCTCCATTTTCCTCATTACATTCATAGGTGTTTCAGCTTGCAACATCTAAAAATAAAATAACAAATTATTCAACGTAATCAACAATGTGCATATAAACTACACAAATCTATTAAGTACTTGATTCATTAGCTAAAATATTAATTCTATTACCTCCATGTAGGTTTCAATCCACCACCATTGGGAAGTGTTCCATCAAAACCTCCAATATTAGTCTGTTCAACATCCAAAATCACATATTAAATTACCATTCGTAAAACAATGCTATTAACATGCAATAAATTTATAATTGTTTACTAGTTACATACCCCAGCGATAGGTGCACTACAAAAATAAGTTGGTGGGGGGCCGGTGTATCCAATCTCAACACTGTGACCCTGCAATTTTATTAAAATCATAAAACATTTTTAGTTAATCTTGCATTTCAAAATTGAAATTTAATAAATTAAATTTAATGAACATGCACTAACTTTTACCTGACTATCAATGCCATATGCCTCATGCAAAATGTTAGCTACCCTCTCCATCTCCATAGTTGCAAACAGATCCTGCGTACCAATCTTCTGAGTGTCGGTAGGGTCATATGAACAAGTAGCCCCACAAGATTGACACACGTGTTCAAAGGCCACCACTCGAAGACTCCCCTAGATGGTGTTGTAGAATAGGGCTAGTATGATGGATGGCACTTTAGGTCAATGTGTTGATCACCTGCAATGTCTCTATGTCAACACTTTCCTTCACAAAAGAAGGCATAACAACGTGCTCATGAGGTGGCATAGCAAGAGCTCGTCTACCTTGCCACGTAGGATCCGGTTGTGCACCGGGTCTATCCTGAGCTGAACCTCCACCTCTCCCCTAAAAATCCCTCATATCAAAATAATTTAGGATTTTGTTCAATATGAACTCATTGTATAGTTTCCTAAGGAAATATTGCGGGACCTCGCAATTGTTGCACGATGGGTAATCGAAGACCATGTACCACCTATCATAAAAATGGTCCCTAATCTGTTGGTGGTGGAACCAATGGATAGGAAACCTCTTTGCATTGAGGGTAAGATTTTGATTTGTGCGTGGGTTGGTGAATAATGAGCATAAATCACCTTTTTTAATTTTTAAATCCTTTACATCTTTGTATGATAGTTTATTTGCATAATATTCCCTAGCCACCTGCCTCCTATCTTGCCATCCAATTATTTGTTTGCTAATTGAATCTACATGTTTTGACATATCTTTCAATGAATTTTCTAGGGTCATTCTTTTTGTGGTCGAACCATTTGGATCACTCAACCTACTGATCAAATCCTTAATTTGATTTTTGTTGTTCTCAATTTCACTCATTAAATTTTGTTGACTGCCAAGAGGGGGTTGAGTGATTGGTGGAGGAGGTTTTTGTTGTGGTTGATTTTGATCTTGAGGATTTGGTTGGTCTTCATGTTGAGGATCTTGAGGGTTTGTAGGTTGATTTGCATATCCTAAAAATTCAAACAAATATATATCAAATTCAACCTAAAACTAACTAATTCAAAACAAAAACCATAGAATCCTTACCTCTCACACCTCCTCCTCATCGTGGCACCATCATAGCGAAGAAATAGAAATTGTTGGTGAAGAAATTTGTTGAATTGATCCTCCTAGAATGTGAGCACAAAAATATGGGGGTTTTGGCCACAGCTACAAGAAAAAAATAGTCGAAATAACAATGACGGGTTTTCACTTTTTTTTTTCTTTTTCTTTTAACAAGCAATAACGCGAGTGCGTTATAACGTGCTCGCGTTATGGATTTTCAAAAGTTTTTTTGAAAGGTGTCCACGAAATGGCTACCCATTTGCATGCACCCACCCCATGATTTAATGAGAAATACTACTCAACTAGTATAAATTCTGATCGAAAGAAATAGATTGAGATGAAAATCAGATTACAACTTTAGGAATGCTTAGAGAGAAAAAGAAATCCAAGTTATGGATGTCATAGAATGAAAGAGTTTTATCTCTGCAAAAATATTTAATTATAATATTTCAAGAATAATATGTGGCATAAATCCATGGAAGAGATTTTACTACACAAGATGGACTATTATGAATCAAAGAAAGAACTTAAGTATCAATTTTTGGAAGGTTAAGGAATGAAATGAGGTAAATTGATGTCATATTCAGGAGACACGAGAATGAAAAAATTATTTTTTGGATGAGGAACCACTATGATCTAGAAGGGGATAGAGTAAGATATTGCAAGGTAAGTAGCAAGTTGATGTCCAAAATGCCAAAGCACGGGGACACGATGTCATCGTCGACATGACTTGTATACTCTTAGGGAATCCTAGAGAGGAAGAGGTAGATCATAAGAATATATATATATTTTTTATGTCAATAAAATTGACATAATGTTATGGCGGAGAGACTCACCAAGGTAACCTATTTTGATTGGGAAATTTGATTTATAGGATATCAGTCCTAAACAACTTATTGTGTAAGGAAGTTGCTTAATATACCTGAGAAGGTTATCTCTGATGGGGACAAGCAAGTAATGTTAAGGTTTTGTGTAAAACATGATCATCTTATGAAAAATTCAATCAAATGAATTATCAATGTATTACTTTAAGTTATCTAGTTAGGTGGAAGGGATAAAAAAAATCTAGGAGGATTTGTGGAATACTTATATTATAATAAACTTCTACCATTGAGGTTTGGTCCATTATATGAGAAGAAGGGTTGAATATCTATAAAGCTAGGAAATAGGATTAAACTTAGACCAGAAAGGTTGTCAAATGGAATAGTGGATCAAAAGGATAAAAGAAAAAAATTGTTGATACAAAGCTTAATTTAAGAAGCAATATTATTATGCTTAAGGTAAATGGTTGTGTTAGTGATGGATGGTCTCGACTTCTGAGTTGTTTGATGGTGTAAAGACCAAAGGGAGGATGGGACCCGTGGTGTAGTACACAATACACCGAAAATTATTTTCTATTTGGGGTATGCTAAGGATAATTATATTAGTCAATGAGAACGAGTTTTTTCAATCACTATGGTATAGGTGTCATGTAGGATACAATTACTATTGTACTTATGATGTACATATGAGTTAATATAATTATGATGTATAGTTATTTAAAGAGAAAGTTTTTGTGAAGTACACAAGTTCCCCTTGTACATTAACACATTCACTCAGTGCAAGGTCCAAGAAGGAAGAGAATGCAAAGGGTTGTGCTATGATGGAAGGTTGATGGAAATATACTTATTTCTTGTATGATTTAGAAAATATAAAGTAAAACCTTATTTGACTTAATCTATATGTTTAGTACTCTAAAATCATCGGGGATGATTATTCACAAGGGGGGAAGTATGTTACACCCTGTTTCTTAGTTACTGGGTTACTTTTTCCTTCATTAGTAAATATGATGATAAATCTTATCAATACTTCGATATATGTTTAGTAAGTGAATGAAATATTGAATGTGCATTAAGATGTTATTGTTTTTGAAGGAATGTTTATATTTAATATTGATGGAAAACATGATGAATAAATATGAATGGCAATATGATTGCAATGTGAATGATTTGATGATGCAAATATATTTCGTATGAATGGATAACTATTTTTATAAGCTAAATGTCAAAACAGGTTCAAACCTCTGGAAGAGAGGGGGGTATCACTAAGTAGAGGAGCTTGGTCTGGTAACCCCCGATGAGCCTAACTGAGCATACACACACTCACGATCTAAGGTGGTCAAACTTAATCAAGTTAGATTTGGATTTGGTAAGTAAACCCTTAGTCGAAACCTTGGATAAATTGAAGAGTTTGTTTGGTCGTCTTTGATTCATTGTGGTTTTGGTATTAGTCATTGGGTTCTTGATTGTTCTTGGTTTGGGAATGTTTTGGGTAGGTTTATGGTTTATTATCTTTGAATGAGCTCATTTTTTGCATGGTCATATTTGTATATTAGTTGATAAATATATATACGTAATAATGTATATATGTACAAATGTATGGGTTTACGATAACTCATATGAATAAATATATCGTGTGTAAGCATATCATATGGTAAATACGACATGTACATATACACACATATATATATTATGGATATATATATGTTCATCAATGAATATGTAAGTGTATCTTTATGTGTGGATATGTAAATGTATATATGTATATATATATTAATAAATATGTATTGATTATATACATATATACTAATATATGTAAATAATAATAATCATCGGTTTATATATATAAATATATATTTATTATCAAAAAGTGAATTATGTAAATGTATGTATATATTAATATATATATATATATATATATATTATAATGAAGGACACTATAATATATATGCATATTATATATTAGATATCTAATGTATTCTTAAATCTTGGTAAGATATTAAATGGGGCGCATATGTATTATGCAACCCATAGTGAAGGTTTTAAACTTAAAAAAGTTAGCAATTATGCATGTATATGTTGCACAATAGCTAAGTGCTTGGGTAGGAAAAAGTAACTAAGGCGTAGGAAGTAAATACATTAAGTATTTGTTGATTGCACACAACTATATAGGGTGAGCAATATGCAACATTATAGTAAGTATTTGAATGCAAAGTAATGGTAATAAGTGTAAAGTTGGGCATTGCCTTTAAAAGTAATTAAGGCATCATATATGTATATGTGTATTGCGCTGAAATTTGGGAGACCAATGCTTAAGCAAACACATAAATGCATGTAAAATCCAACACATAAATGCATATAAATTCTAGCGTGTAAATGCATGTAAAATCTAGTGCATGAGTATAAGCGTTGTCCATGAAAGAAAAACATATAACATGAATGTAAGGAACTATAAATCTATGCATGAAGTAATATGAGACCAAGTCAACCATTGTATGAGGCATGTAGGAGTTAGTTGTTGCTATGTAAACATTTGAGAAGGAAGTTGAAACTATTTTAAAATCCTTTGGAATATGTCAAACCCGTGCTATAATTGTGAGCACCGAACATATGAAGGTGGGGCCATATTTGCGGGTGTTTTGAAGTGCTTAAGAGGTCTTCAAAATACACATGAGTTTGTAAATAGTATTTAGCTTAGTCAAGAGCAACTTGGCAAAATTTTGTAAAGTAATTCAAATTAGGAAACTTGTTTTGAGCTTGTTGTCCCTTATATCTATGATTGATGATATAGTATGGGTTGGATACACTTGAACCATGAGGATATGAAGTGTATTCAAGCCACTAAACATCAGTCCAATAAGATAATTCAATAAAAAGACTAAACTAAGAATCCATTAAAACTAACATATTAAATCATGAAAGCTTCAAAGACACCTATTCTAATACATTGAAACTTATCCTATTGAGGGAGTGGTGTTGCATTGATGTGGAATGGTGACCCTTTCCCAATCCCTTGGATAATGATATTGTTTTAGTTGGTTCTATTGAAGAGAATCGATGAAACTGATGGAAGATGTGTATGAAAACCTAATTTGAAGCTAAATTAACATGATGCAAGCTATTTTAACTTGATCTATGCTAAGATGATTGATATGGGTGTATGCAAAGCTAATCTAAATGAAGTTTAAGCTAACAAGATTCAAAACCTTATTACAAATGATGATAAATGGATGCATCCAAGTTACCATGGAATCCATTAATGGAAGCTAAGCTAATGATGCAAGTAAATTAAGCTAAAAAGATGCTAAATAAGTGCTAAATATGAGTGCAAGTGAAAGTAGTTTTAACAACATAAGTTTTCTCTTAAAAGATGGATGGATGAGTTTCAATAGCATAAGTTTTCTCTTAAAAGGTGGATGCATTTGTCTCCAAATAGTGACCTATTTATAGGAGAGAAAATGAGAAATGAAGGGTTAAGATTAAAAAGGTTAATCAATGGTCAAAAGTGGAGGAGAGATGAAACATGGATCATGGATTCTCATCAATGATCACATGGATCAAGGAAAGAATCAAGGGATCATATTCTTCCAAACAGACAAACATTCAAAACTTGCACAATAAGTCTTGTAAGTTAACTTGCACAAGAAGTCTTGTAAGTTTGTTATGAGGGAGAATATTCCTTTTTTCAAATGAGTGAAGAAGGAGAATATTCTTTGGAATATTCTCATGGGTGAGGAAAATTAGATATTTAGTAAATTAAAACAAAGTTTTAATGTGCAAAAGGGGAAGGAATATTCCCTTTTGGAGGAATGTGCAAAGGAGGAATATTCCCTTGGAATATTTCCTTGCAAGTGGGGGGGAATTAGATTTATTAGTAATTTGATAATTAAATAAAGTTTCAATTATGCAAATTAGAGGAATTATATGATATTCATTAAATAAATGATTTAATGAAAAGGGGGATGTGATATTATATTTAATTAAATAACTTAGGGTTATTTAATTAAATAAGAGGACTTTATGGATTACATTAAATAATTTGATTTATTCAATTTAATAGGACGAAATGTTAGCATGAAAGGGGATGAATTAATCTAATTAGGTCAATTAGATTAATAGATGAAAATGATGCAATTAATGAAATAGCTAGACAAATTTAATCACTTAAACAAAAATATGGTATATTTTAGGATGAAACGATGTTAGTATAGCCAATGTGATCCATTGAGACATTTTTACGTGTCTACATTTTCCCCCTCTTTGAAGAAATGTACTCATTGCATTGGTTCAAAGATTGATACTAATTTTGATGCTAATGATGATGCAGAAACATATATCGATGATCTCTTTGAGATGTTGATAGCCAAGATAGATTTGATTGATGATATTGTTGAGGATTCACTACAATGCAAATATTATGTTGAATAACACGAGGATTGATAGGGAATGATATATCCCAATGATGGTTGATTTAATAGATTGATCAAGATTTGCTAGCAAGGCTAGGAATAAATTTTTTTAGATGATTTGATCTTGATATGATCAAAAGATGGTTGGTTGCCCCCTTGAGAGATCGATCGAAGAATAAAGTGTTTCGATTGGGCTCATGATTGATGAAAATAAGACTTATGCTTGAGATTTCAGGTTTTTTTTAATCAAAGAGCTACAAATTTTTGAGATTTTTGAGTTGAAGATGATATAGATTCCCCACTATGCCCCAGCCAAAGAGGGATTCTTGGTGAAGAGGATGAAAAATAATTCCTAGAAAGCTCAAATTTTGATGTAGATGGATTTGGTGATGTATAGAAATTCATCAACCATGGGTAGCCTCATGTATATTTTGATATATCACACAAATTCGATACTTGGATATAAATGTTAGTAAAGATAGAAGAATAAGAGGGATGGAAGAATGAAATGGATACTGATTAACTATTAATTTTGAAGATTGATTCAAAAATGCCAACAAGTCCATGATCCATCAAGACTTTATTAGATATGGTAATGAGAGAGATGATGATTATTTGCTCATATCTTGGGAGTGGGATTTTCCATCATTCCTTATTTTTGATATAATACATAAATATGATGCATCAAGCTATTGATAACCAAGATGGCGTTGTATCTAGTGTAATGGACTTTGAATCTACAAACATATAGGATAGTTTTTATTCACATCTTGACATAGGGAAACCTCGTTGGAATGTAGTTTAGTAGTTCAAAATATATCAGACCAAAGAATACACAATAGTCAACAAGCTCCCTACATACAACTAAGCAAGTATGCGCCAAGATTATTTTACAAGAATACCCACAAGAACAAAAACAAAAGATAATGATCGATGATCCATTCCTTTCTCTCTAAATCATTTTCATAGACATTATCGAGAGGTACTCAAAATTGGTCATTAAGATAAAACATAAGAAAATATCAAAGAAAAACAATCAGTGTTATCTATATCTCTTGCCAGTTTAATATAGCTAAGGTGATTTCTGATACTGATGTCCATCCTAAGAAGGATACATCCTAGGACATGTTGATCAGATATTTTGATTAGGATGAGGTGTGTGATAAGCTGTTGATACAAGCTTCACTGACTTGTTTACCTATGATCTAGACTTTAGATTTTGATACTTAGGTTCTCACCTTACGACTTGCGACACTTATTTTCTATTTGTTTTTCCAAAGGTTGAAGGTGATTGATTTATTATGGATGAAGGTTTATTGCAGTGAAAGCGATATATAATGGATGGTTTTGAATTTTTCTAGAATATTTCAATGTTTTCGGTCTTTTAAAAATGTTTTGAGGTTGTTTTTGGTCTTTTGAAATTTTATGTGAATGTTTTGGTATTTTCAGATGATTTTGAGGTTGTTTAGGGTTTTCTAAGTTTTCCAGTGTTTTGGATTTTCTAAGTTTTCAATGTTTTGGGGTTTTGCTAAATTTTGTGAATGTTTTGGGGTTATTTGAGATTTTGCAAATGTTTAGGGATTTTTTGAGATATTTGAATGTTTAAGGATTTTTTGACCAAGAACCTAACCTACAAGACTATCCTATGGGCCTCGGGGGTTGATCAAAGATTAGCCTTGCCTACGTTATACACATAGAGACTATGTAGTTCAACTAACTTGACTTATTGCCGATGAGGAATGAATAGTTGATGGAATGCCACTTTATTATAATGAACTCCTAAAGGACTAGCCTAGGGTGTCTTGGGGGGTATATCAATGATGGCCTTGCCTACGTTTAAGCTCAGAGACTCTTAGTTTGACAGGGCACTATTTTTGGATTTTGGATTTTTGACCTTTTTAGGGATTTTGATGTGTTTTGGATGTTTTGGATTTTGACTTTACAAATTTTTGAATGTTTTTGGATTTTAGCTGTACAATATTTTGAATGATTTTGGATTTTTGATGAGATTTTATGAATGTTTTCGGGATTTTTGATGAAATTTTGAAGTAAACAATACCTAGATCACAAGGTTGATGTCATGTTGTGAGATATAAGAAATGGATCAAGAGTTATTCAAAAATAAGAGTGCAATAACTTGCCCCCAATGTCTAGCAATGTTTCATAGATTAATGGACAAACCAAGATAGGTAATGTATATGCGAATATTTCAATAGAGTTTTATCATGCTAGATATGGGCTACTAGAATTCATGAGATAAAATGGTAAAGATCCTATCAAAAGTTTTCCATGAGGAGAGTTGAAGTATACGCCAAATATTTGTCAAGATCAAGATAAAATGGAATATGTGGATGAATTTGGATTGGATGGATGGAGAGAACATTGGATTTATCATGACAAAGATAAGATGCTTCTGTCTAAGAAGGATCATATAGACGCTTGATTCTACTCATGATATTTTTTTTCCAAGTTTTCATCACAGTACTTGCCCAAAGTGCCTTCAAAGTGGTTTTCACTAGAAGATGATTTTTATTTTTACTATTTTTTTATTTTTTTAAAGTTTTAACCTCGTGTTGACCCACCTAGTGGAATTGATGTAGAGGCCTCTATCATAATGTGCCAGTGATATCTTTCTTGAAGAAGATACTTTGCTAAGATACAAGCACTTGAATGCAATTTTGAAGAACTTTGATATGCCTTGTGGATACCAGAATTAACCTTGTCTATATGATGAAGGGTAGCTTCCAACACATGGTCAATGTGAGAATCGGATATCATGAATGGAGTGGATGGTGTCATGAATGAAGGAATATGAGATGGATTGGTAGATGGTTTGGAAATTTTTAATCTCCAAACTTGGGAAGATGAGAAATGATTGGTGGGAATGGAGGTTTTCATGGAATTAGGACCAACCACTGGATATGCTTCGTTCCTTGCTTGAGAAGCCTTCTTTTGTATTTGAGGACGCGTTTGATGGATACCTTTCCCTTTTTTATTTTTCCCCATAGTTTCTTTGACTAATGAAGTTTTGGAGGGATGATTTTCTTTATTTTGATTTGGTATCCATTTGTACTTGACGTGTCCCTTTTTCCTTATTGCTTCATTTTCTTTGATGATCTTCACCTTGTTTTGATAGGAATTCTTCTTTTTACGTTGGTCCCATTTTGTGTATGAGATGATGGGTGAATGCCAATTCATGATACAACTAGTTTTAGCGTTGTCAGTATTTTCATCATAGGATCCTTCGTGCCAGATATGTTGATGTTTGTTGTAGACAAGATTGCCCCCGGTGTTGTGAAGGTATTATCAATACCTAATCATTTTCCTTGATAATGTATCCTCTGATCCATAACCATTGAATATGACTTGTCATGAAAACATGATATTTCTATGGGTTCCTACTATTCAAGAATATGAACTGTTTGCTCTGATTCTATGACATATTTATTTGTCGATACTACTTCAAAATATGTTGGTGTTGATTCAAAAGATGTTGATGATGCACAATGCTATTCAAGAATATAAACTGTTTTCTCTGATTCTATGCCATCTTTACTATTGATACTGTTTCAAAAGATGTTGGCGTTGACTCAAAAGATGTCGATGATGCCCAATCCTGTTTAGGAATATGAACTATTTTCTCTGATTCTATGACACAGTTATCTGTTGATGTTGTTTCAAAAGATGTTGGTGTTGATTCAAAATATGTCGATGATGAACAATCATTGTAAGAGTAAAGAATCTTGACCATTTTTTGCTCTTCTGTAAGAATATCAAGAGTGGGAGACTCTTGTTTTGGATGAAGAATGCCTATATGTCCATCAAAAAGAAACATCTTAGGGGTGATATTGGGGGCATATTTGGAGTTTAAAATGGTTTGGAAGATGTCCCTCATTTCGTGGTCAAACTTTGGGGATAGGGGTTCTTGATCTTGACTTGATTCAGAGTAACTTTCACTATTCTCAAGAGATTCTTCTTGACCTGATCCTTGGGTGGATGATATATCATCGGTGAAAGAATCTTTAGAATAGTTTGTGGGTATGGGTGCAATAAGGGAAATTTCTTGCTCATTTGGAACTTCTTCAACATGCCCAATCATTGAGTCATATGTAGGAGAGATATCACAATCTGATACCCACTTGATGTCATTATGATATAAAATATTGCTCAACATTGTTGATGGGATTGGATTTTATTTTAAAATAGTATCTTGATGCGTATCTAATTCCTCATGTTGTGATAAATAAATATGTCCCATCATGATATCATGGGTATGCTTTACATTTTTTGAGGTTGAGGCCTTTCTTGAATATTTTTCTTTTGTATGATCATGCATAGGTTTTGTGTAAATTTTCAGATTTTCATTCTGATCAACATCAATGTCTCCTCATTCAATAAGATCTTCTATTATATGTTTGAGTCTAAAATAGTTTTGTGTGTTATTATCCTTGTATCGGTGAAATTCACAAAAATGATCATCTCTATAGCTATGAGGTTTGAATTGTGTCTCTTAATAGTTTGAGAAATTTGAGAGTCTGATAAAATTAGACTGTATCAACCTCTTCAACACATCCTCCATAGGTTCCCCTAAGCGAGTGAATTATCATTTAGGAGCGTTGTTTGCTCTTTATTGTCCATGTTGAGTGTTTGTAGCATCGATTGTTGTTTGATTTTTTGGTGGTTGCGCGTATAGTTGTTGTGTGTTCATGGGTTGGGTGTTTGTTTTCCTAGGAGCAGTTAAGACCACCTTTGCATCAACAACACCATTATTAGTAATGTTCTTATTGTTGGCCCAAAAGTGGGGTTCTCCATTAGAACTAGTGGATGGGCGATTTTCTGTATACACTTGTGTATTTACCTGTGAGATTAGAGCTCTCTTGATGTTGAGGGCCTTAGGGACAAGCTCGTTGTAAGTGGTAATGCATTGCATTTTCAAGTGGAAGGATAGATCTAGATCAATATTTTCTATGATAATCCCAACTTGTTCGTCAGGAATGGGCCACTTGCTTTTACTAGCTCTTTGCCTTCACCTTTACAAGAAATTAGCGAAGGATTCTCCTTTGTTTTGCTTGAGTGTGTATAACTCTTCTAGGCTCACATCCATGTCAAGATTAAAGGAGAAGTGATCTATGAATTTATCGATGATTTCTTGGAAGGTTGTGATACCTGGAGGCAACTTAGAAAACCAATCGATGGATGGGTCTGTCAAGCTTCATGGAAAGAGGTACATCAAATAGGATTCATTATAGGTGACCTCCATACACATGACGTTAAACTATTTGATGTGGTCCACATGATTTCCTCTCCCTTTATATTTATCAAATTTGGGGACCTCAAAGCCAAGAGGGAATGGTACCATTGCGATGTTTTGGTCGAAGGGATATGGGCATAGGTTGTTTTTGTGTATGGGGCTTCTTCATTTTCCCCATCTAGATATCATGTATTCCTTGTGTTAACACCTTAAGTTGTGATGCTACATCATTTGGTGGATTTGGTGGAGGAATATATGTTGTGTATTGTGGGATGGTGGATGGATTGTATGTGGGATTTTGATATGATGGGGTATTGTATGGTGAGTATGGTGGTGTGGGATATTGTGATGGTGATGGTGGCAGAGGTGCATATGTTCCTAAAGTGTTTGGATTGATGATGTTTTGTTGAGGGTTATAGTATAAACCCTATTGTTGGGCAAGCGATTGTTGTTGTTGGGCATACTGTTGAGCTTGTTCTTGGGCTTATTGATGTTGTTGGGCTACTAGGGTTGCTTGTTGTTATTGTTGTTGTTCTTGTGCTGCTAAGGCTGCTTGATGTGCTTACTATTGTTCTTGGGCCACTAGGGCTTGATGTTGGGCTTGTTGTTGTTGTTGTTGTGCTGCTAAGTTTGCTTTATGTGCTTGTTGTTTTTGTTGGGCCACTAGGGCTTGATTTGGGTTTGCTGTTGTTGTTGTTGTTGTGCTGCTAAGGCTGCTTCTTCTTGTTGTTGTGCTACTAAGGTTGATTTTTTCTTCTTGTTGTTGTGCTACTATGGTTGCTTGTTGTTGTTGCACTAATAAGGTTTCTTGTTTTTGTTGTTGTTGGATGGATTTTTGATAAGCCTATTATGCTTTCTATAAAGCTAAGGCATGTGTAGCACAAGGAAAATACCAGGTTAGTAGTATCAAGCATAAAAAACCTAAAACCCTAAACTAATAATGAAGAATAATGGAAAATAAAGCATAAAACATGAAAGATCTTACCAAACCCTTATACATTCCATGAATCACCTTCATTACACTCCTCCATTTTATTTTAGTATAATAAATGCCCTTAGATTTCTATTGAGTATGCAAATGTGACCTAAAGACAATGACAATAGAAAAATATTGAAGATTTCTATTTAAAACTTCTAAGATTTTCTAGGGATCTAGAAATGATAACGATAAACCTTTTTATAGGTAAAATCGATTTCAAATGAAAGATTGATATTGAAAGACAATTAATCGATGGTCAAGATTAAAGATAAGACATGGAATAGGGTTAGGGCTAAATTTGAAAAGATGACTGGTCAAGATTAAATTAGAAAATAATTTAATCAATGGTGGAGATTTGTTGAGACAATAGAGGGATAAGAATGGGATGTAGAAGATAATATTGATACATAAAAAGTGATGAGTTAGAAAAGAAATCAAATCCTTTTCGATTTAAGTGACCAATGACTAATTAAATAATAAAGATATTATCTAATTATGGAAGATTGTGATAAGGAGGAAAAATTATCATTTTTAATTAAATAATGATTTTTAATTCAAAATCAAAATATGAAATCTAATTAAATAAATCTTTTTTATTTAATTAAAAAGAGGAAAAAGCTAGCGATTAATTAAATAATTATTTAATTATAGTGGAAAGTGTAAGATTGTCATAGAAAAAGCGATCTGTTAGAGAAAATCAAATCTTATCTTATTTGAGTGACCAATAAATAATTAGATAACAAAGATACTATCTAATTATAGAGGAACATGATAAGGATAAATCATTTTGAATTAAATAATAATAATTCAATTCAAAATTCGGGATATTGGACCAAATTAAATAAATAAAGATTTATTTAATTAAAGAGAGAAAAGGCTAACGGATAATTAAATAATTACAATAATTATTTAATTATAATGGAAAGTTGCAAAGGAATTAAATAAATAAACATTTATTTAATTTTAGAAAGAAGATAAGTTTAATTAGTGATGTAATTAAATAACATTTATTTAATTAATCAAAGAAGAATAAAAGTAGTAATGAATTAATTAAATAATTAAAATTATTTAATTAATAGAGGACATATGACTTTAGGAAATAATTCAATAATTAAAATTATTTAATTATGAAGAATGAAAATGAAAGAATTATGAAGAAATTAAGAGTCGCAGGCCTAGGACAATTTTTTAGTGTCTACATTTTTCCCCTCTTTGATACAATGCAGTTTATCATGTTGTGTCAAAGAAAATTAATCAAAAATATGCCCTAGTGAAAGAGAGAATGATGAGGAGGTACTGGTATGCCCCCTCAAGAGGATAGGCAGGTTTGAAGAACACAAGTGTGCTCTCAAAATGGATGAGAACTAGAAGATGAAGGACAAAAGGATAGAGGAACATAGATAAAGGTGGTGAAGATGCAGAAAAGAAGAAATGTTAGAGCGAAAAAGATGAATAGTAGCATAGAAGACATGGATGTTAGCATGGAAGACATGGATGTTAGTATATTAGAATGACTTCAATATTTTTCCAAAAAATATAATAGGCCTTGCATTAATCATCATTGGGTGCTAAAATGACACAAATGGAGAACAAACACATTGATAAGAGATAGACCGAGGTGTGCAAGGTCATCCACTTGAAATTTATAGATAGTTGTAGACAAGGAACATCCTAGCTCATACCAAGGGCAAAGTTGCCCCAGTCTTTTTGCCAAGACAATCTGCAAACAATAATCAAAGAAAAGAGTCATGAGACATCATCGCTCCTATAAATCCTTCATGGGAGATCCTCAAGGAAGCTAGTAACCTGAATCAAAGACAAAGGCAAAAGAAAGAGATAAGAAAAAACAAGCCATAATGTCAACAATCGATAAGAGTGTTTACCAAAATTTGATTGTTTAATGTTTAGTTGATTATTTGACGAAGCCTGGATTTAGGAAAGACACATATCGTATAAGATGTCTAGTCTGGTTTCGATCATGTGACCACCTATATAAGGCAAATGATGATGTCTTATTTTAGGAAGGATGTATCCTGTATAAGACATTTGATCACTTTGATGATTTGACCATGTTGATAATTGTTTGATTTGACTTGATGACTTTGTTGGCTAGTTTGTCTTGTTGATATGTGACTTGTCTTGATGTTTCAATGACCACTTGTGTGTTTGACGACAGTGTCTGATTTATTTTACTGATGCAACAAACCCTAAAGGACTAACCTAATGTAGCCTCAGGGGCTCATTGACAGATGGCCTTTCCAACGTAATAATGTGCAAAGACCTCATAGTTCAACATGACCATTGACTTTGTTTTATGGAAAAAGAATAGAGTCATGATTTTATTCTGACAAATCTAAAAGGACTGACCTAATGCCTCAGAGGCACATCGAGAGATAGCCTTGCCTACGTCCAGTAGAAGAGGCAATGTAGCTCGACATGATGATGATCAACTAACACAACTAACTCTGACTCCGTTTTTGGGATTTTGAACATTTATCTGGATGTTTTTGGGTTTTGAAATGTTTTGATTATTTTTTTTCTTTTTGAGGTTTTATGATTTTTTTGTATTTTTTCAAGATATTTTACGATGTTTTTGGATTTTTTCAGGACATTTTATGATGTTTTTTGGTTTTTTTAGGAAACTATATGACCTCAAAACAACAAGTGCAAGACCCAAATGATGTAGGTTGAGTATTTTCCCCCAGTCGGGTATAAGACCAATTCATTAAGAATAGGATGGAATGGGGATGCAATGTGTACTTGATGTTAATCGTTCCATGTTATGGAAAGGACAACCATTTATTGTGGGTGATGATAAGGATGGTAAATGATAAGGTGTGTGGATAAGCAAGATAAGTGGTATGAAAGGGAAGTCAGATTGGAATATTGGTAGATGAAGGAGAAAAGTTGACTACACATGTTGCCTGTTTGTCAAGTTTTCACCATGATACCTATCTAAAGCGCCATCAAAATGGTTTTCACTATTGGATGAATTATTTCTCTTTACTATTTTGTTGATTTATCAATTTTTTGGTGTTACCAAGATGCCTGTTTGTCAAGTTTTCATCAAGGTAACAATGTTTTTGAATTTTCTACTTTTTTGTATTTTTTCATAATTAAGACAAGGCTCTCAGAAGCTATGTATAGAACTGATACGTCGTGATGAAGCCTTTACCTTGTTCGGATGACCGTGTTGGAAAAAAGGAATTGACTTGGATGCAAAATGCAAGTGGAAAATATGATGCATGATATAGGTGGCAGATGAAAGAGGTTATGGTATGATCCCTAATGTGCACACTATGTGGGCCACCAGGCTTTAGACGACAAGGATTTTGGGTGACCAATGAGCTAGAGTACATTGAGTGGTCGTCGTTAAAGGCACATTGAAAGACATCACCAATGAAAGTGAGATGATAAGAGAACATGGATGGATTGAATGGAACATATGGAATGAGTGAAAGTGATAGAGATGAAGACCTTGAATCAACGAGCTCTTTGTTTGAATTTTTGCACTGATAGGTGCCCCCAATGATTTTTGGTGGGGGAGCATTCTTGGAGACCAATGCTTTCTGATTTTCACTTTTAATTTTAATTTTTTATTCATACAATAGATTTTTATGTTGGCTAGAGGATGTATTTAGACATTCTTTCTCACCTTTGACTTGTTTTTTTGATTGATCCAATAGCTTTTTGTTTTGGCTAGAGGACTTTTCTCTTTTTGGCATGTCTTTTGATGCTTGATCTCCTGTTAGAGGCATTTTCATTCTTGAGACTTGGGATTTGATTTTTTCCTTTTCTTTAGATATGACTTGTTGATCCATGTCTATGATGCAGATGGATGGGATTGGAATGAATGGAGGGACTAGGATGCTTGGAGGATGAATGGGAATGACGATGTCAACAATGTTGTCTTTGGGAATATCCTTTTTAGTATCGTTCATGTCAATAGAGACTTGCACATCCTTAACAGCTTGGAAAGATGACTTGGTAGAGGCGATAGTAGGGGGACATGCCCTAACCTGAGACAAGTAGTATGGAAGGATGATGTGTGGATACCCTCAGCTGGATCTTTCTCAAAGAGTGGATTTTCATATATATCTCAATCAAACATGGGGTTGTCATGGATATGAAAATCTTGAGAAGAATTGGATAAGGTGAAGGTTGATACGTCATTAGGATCCCAAGGGGTGTTGATCCAAGCATGGCCATCTATTTGTGTAGCTTTTGAAGTAGTCTTGACATCATTGTTAGAAGTCTTATTATCCTTAGCAGTAGTAGCATTGTCATTTATCTGCAACTTTTTCATTCAGTATTCTCCAAATCCCATATCATGAATTTGGACCTTGAGGTTTGATGGTATGGTAGATGAAGTAGGTGCTTTAGTCAATGAATATGGATCAATGGAGGAAGAAGCTTCATTATTAACTGCAACTTGAAATTGAGTGATTCCCCTTAAATTAGTGCAATATTGGAATGGATTGAGATCACCAGCTATGGTTATTTCGGTGTCGTTATATGGAAATTTAAGGAGTTGATGGTAGGTGGACGGGATAGCCTTCATGTTATGTATCCATGGTCTACCTAGTAGAAGATTATATGGGAGAACGAGATCCAAGACTTGGAAAGTGATAACCATAACTACAGAACCAATTCTGATAGGAAAAGTTATGACTCCTTTAGATCTCCTTTCTTCATCATCATATTCTTTAATGAAAATAATCTTTGTAGTTTCTATACATGCTTCCGATAATGCTAATTCCTTAATTAGTGACAAGGTGCAAAATTTCAACCTTGCTCCTCTGTCTACCAAGACTCGTCTAACTTTTCCTTTATGAACAAGGAATTCAAGGTGCAATAGGTCATTTTGATCTGTCTTATCAGTTGAGTAATCTTGTTTAGAGAAAGTAGCATGATGGGAATTTGTTAGGTAGCCTACCATTTCCTCAAAATGATTGGCATCAAGATCGGTGGGGATAGTTGTGCCTTGCAAATATTTGTCTAGGACAACTCGATGATCAAATGGTATACACAATAGTTCCAAGATAGAAATTTGTGTTGGGGTCTTCCCCAACTAGTCCAGTAAATTGTATTGAGGCTTGGAGGACTATTGTGGTTGTTGTGGTAGAGGAACTTGAATGGTTACCTTAGTTCAACGGGCATTGACAACACATTCAAGAAGCTTCTTGATGGTAATGGTGTTGACATGTTCATCGATAAATCAAATGTGGTTTATGATGGTACTATGGTTGTAGTCATATTTGATATTAGCATAATTGGTTGTATTATCACTAGTCTTATTTCTCGAACTAGAGGCTTTTCCTTTTCCATGGTCATGTAACATATTAGAAAAGACTTTGTGATCATTGTTTGAGGATGGTTGTTTTGGCCCATTAACTTCAATAGTTTCATTTTCCACAAGATCTTGTATAATGTTTTTCAATTGTCAGCATTGTGATAGCTTATGCCCCTTAGCTTGGTGGAAATCAAAAAAATCATTGTCATTCCTCCAAGAGGGTTTAAATTATCCAAGATCATATTGTGTTAGCTCAAGAATTTGTATGACATTGTGCTGCAGTAGTTCTTTAAAGATTGATTTAATTGGTTCCCCTAGGGGAGTGTATTCGCATTTTGGAAAATTCCTTTGCGCTCTTGGTTGTTGTGTGTTTTGGATAGCATTAGTAGTTTGATTAGCATTTCTTGGCATGTTGAGAGGGGTTGTTTAATCTAAGTGTAATGAGTGGTCCTATGTGTATTGTTTTAGCATCAACAATGCCATCATTGGTTATGTTCTTGTTTTAGGACCAATACTTGTTCGTGTCATTAGGAGTACTTTGGATATTTAGGTTTTTGTTTGGAATTTTGATTTCACCTTTATCAATGAGGGTATTTTCAAGTATGATATCCTTTTCCACTAGTTCAAAAAAGGAGGTACAACAATGCACTCTTAAGTCACTTCACAATTTCGAATTAAGATTTTCTAGGAATATGGTGACCTTTTGCTTCTCGGGTATTTCCACCGAACATCAACTAGCTAGACTCCTCCATCTTTGGAAGAAGGTGATAAAGTTCTCTCCTTCATATTTTGTATTGTGACATAAGGTTGCTATTGTGATTTCATTGTTGATGTTAAAGGTGAAATGTTCAACAAATATTTTAGCAAGTTTGCCCCATGACCTTATGCCATATGGAAGTTGAGAAAACCATTCAAGTGCTATTCCAATAAGGCTTTGTGGAAAAAGTATCATGAGGTATGTGGGGTCATATGAAATGTCTATACACATTGTGGAAATTTCCCTTATGTGTTCAATAGGATTACGCCTCCTGTTATACTTGGAAAGTTTGGTATGACATATCCATGCGGGAAGGGTGGGATGTGCAAAACTTTGTCAAAGGGAAATGGACATAAGTCTTTTGTTGAAAAGATATTTTTGCTAGACATTATCATATTGTCCATTTGTTGTTGAAGGGCTTGTATTTGTGTTTGAAAAACATCCACTTGTGTCAATGATGCGTTGGCTACATTGTTGGGGTCTATGTAAGTGTTTTTGATTCCAACATTAGGTGACATATTTTGGTTGAGTGTATAAGTGTATGATGGATTTTGGTTTGGAATATGAAAGGACGTGTTTTGGTTTGATGTTGGTTGATTGAAAATGCGGATGTTATGCAAGGGATTGTGTTGGTTTCCAAATTGCATGAGAGGCATAGGTCCTATTTGTGAAACCCCTATTTGTGGTATGGCACTAGTGGTGTTGATGTTTGATGTGGCATTTGTCATGTTTATGTTAACTTTGGGTCTTTTGCTTGCACTATTAATGCCAAGTGGATTTGATGATGATGCCCCTATGGTGAAGTTAAGATCTTGTGTCATGTTTGATGTGCCAAAGGGTGATGTGTGGACTATTGTCATGGCTTGGGCAAGATCTTGTGAATGGTATGGATGTGTTTACTTGAGTGATAGAGCCACTAGAGACCATTGTGTTGTTTCCTTGGGTAGATGAAGTTTGAAATTTATGGATATCAAATCCAAGAGGTAATGTGGAACCTTATGATAATAAATTTTCTAAATATCATTGAGGGTCTTGTGCCAAGTATTCATCTACAAAAGAGGAAAATTTGGGGTCTTGGGCAACAATCTCTATGTCTTCCACTAAAACTTGTCCTTTGTGGTCTCTAGTGACAAATTTATCTAATAAGGTTTTGTGATGTCTTCAAATCCCTTGTGGGGGGTTTGAGAATGGATTGATAAATTCTTGTGGGTCAGCCATACTGTCTCTTTGTTTGAATCTTTTCGACCATGTAAGATTTGCTCAAAAAGGGTAATGCAAATGATATGGAAATAAACTAAGTCTATGTTTAAAAAAAAATTAAAATAGGGTATGCCTAAAAGAAATGCAACTATTTTTTTGATTTTTTGGAATAAGGGATGCAATGTGACAATAATGCTAAATGCCCAAAATAAGGTATCAATGATGTCTAATGGAAGCATTCTAAATTCAAGGTGTAAAATTTAAAGGTTATCAACTTTTAGGAGATTTTAAGAAAACGTTTACTAACCATCCAAAGTTTGACCAATGTTTCAGTTTTGATTTGTCAAAGGACCTTTGTGGGACCAAGTAAAATGACCAAGACAAAGTGAGCTTCCCCACACTAGACTTGTGAACTTTGGGAAAAGACTCAACCAAAATGACAAGAACACAAAAGTGTGACAAATGACTTGGTCCAATGATAATATTTCTTGAAGCAATGGTTTAAAAAAGGAAATGTAACTATAGTTTGCAAATGCTATGCCTATTTATGAAGACTAGATGATCAACTAAAAGATGCAATGGTCCATGGTTTGAGAAAATCTGTCTAGTTTTTGTTTAGAGAGCACTGTAAAAAGAGACAATCAGAGGCAGATCCTAAGTTTTGGTTTCAAATTGCGACAGCAAAATTTATTTTTTTGAGTTGCAAGCAATTGTGGTTTAACACATTCGAATGCGGTTTTTTCAGAATGGAAGTTGCAGTGCAGGAGAATCAATTACAACTTTATGTATAGTATTTGTGGTTTCTGCATGACAGCTGCGTTGAAAAGTGAACTGATCCTAAGTTTTGACACATTTTTGACTTGTTTAGGATCAAATTTTGGATGCTTTTGTTTGGTTAGATCTGATTGGACACACACGTAAGACATGCCAATTAGATTGTTTGAAGTAAGTAAACAAACTATTTACAATCTTAAGGATGGTAATGACAATATCCACCGGACTCCCACTTAGAGTTTCCTCCAACCGCACTATCTAGAGAAGATGACTTAGGATCTTGGTAGCACAGGCTCCACCTTATAGTGCACTCACTTCTTGGGCTTACCAAGATCTGAATTCCTAAATGAACAAGGAATTTTTCATCTCTACTACTAGACTGTGTATAATCTGGGTTGGCTTGGGAATGACCATTCCTGCACCAGTAGATAGAAGGATTTTGGAAAATCTAAACAATTGGTTTTTAATCAGTGCACCCATTCAGGTGGTCACATATATGGCAAGATTAGCTTCAATAAGGAGGTTTCCCAACCTGTAGAGGTTACACTCTATAGGTTTTAACATACCACATGGGTACTAGGGGAATCACTTGTCGGTAGGAGCACTTGTAATGCTAAGATTTCCTCAACATTCAAATCTGTATATCAGTTAGGAGTAGCTAGGATTTAGCTCATTATCGGTTGGGTTGTTCCCTTAAGGTGAGTACTTTTTCCCACCAAGGCAGGCCCTCTAAAGTTAATTAAAAATTATCTTGGACCCAGGATCACACAAGTGCACAAGGGGAGAGGATACTTTTGCTATTAAATTTGGGATCTAATCTAAACATAAACGTGCAAAAGCACCAAACACAAAAAGTAATTGTTCATTTTAGACATCAAATGAAATGTGTTCTATGCTAATACAAACAATCCGTTTTAAATTCAAGCCTTTGACAAACATCTTGCATCATCTTATTTCATTAGTAATTTCAAATCAAGTCTTCAAAAAATGAGAGGAAAAGTTGCCACATGCCACCAAAAGAATATCAGTAACCAAAAAATATTCTACTAAACGAGAATTACAACAAACTAAAAATCACTTGTAGAAATTTTAAAAAAACCCTCAACAAACAATTGTGTCATGAAATCTGTAGATGCGGTGCATAGTAATGATCAGATGCGGTTCAAGAACAACAACTGCAACTCACAGATTGTCAATTTTTGTTCACCATAATAGATGCGGCTTGGGTTTTTGACAGTTGCAGTCAACGAGGATGACAAATGTGATGAACAACAATCGATTACATCACATGATCCAAAACCTACCAAAATAACCAAAAATATACTAAACCCAAGTGATTTAACAATTCCTTCGACCTGGTACTAGGGTTAAATTGATAAACTAGAAACCAAAATATCTCAAATTTAACCAAAATAACTCAAGATTTAAGAAAATTTAATGATGTCCTAATGAAAAGCAATTGCATCACTCCATAGGCGATTACGTCACTATGGCTTGGCGATTGCGTCGAACCGTATGGAAAACTTGCAAAACAAAGAAAATCATACGAAATTTATAGAATCTTTGTCCAAATGTCGGGTTCACCAAATGTAGCACATGAAATTCTAGGTTAGTAGTATCAAGCATAAACAAACTAAAACCCTAAACTAATAATGAAGAACAGTGGAAAATAAAGCATAAAACATGAAAGATCTTACCAAACCCTTATTCATTCCATGAATCACCTTCATTACACTCCTCCATTTTGCTGTAGTATAATAAATGCCCTCAAATTTTTATTGAGTATGCAAATGTGACCTAAAGACAATGAAAATAGGAAAATATTGAAGATTTCTATGAAGTCTAAAACTTCTGAGATTTTCTAGGTATCCAAAAATAATAACGATAAAGCCTTTTTATAGGAAAAATAAATTTCAAATGAAAGACTGAGATTGAAAAATAATTAATCGATGGTCAAGATTAAAAGATAAGACATGGAACAGGGTTAGGGCTAAATTAGAAAAGATGAATGGTCGAGATTAAATTAGAAAATAATTTAATCAATGGTGGAGATTTGTCGAGACAATAGAGGGATAAGGATGGGATGTAGAAGATAAGATTGATACAAAAAAAGCGATGAGTTAGAAAAGAAATCAAATCCTTTTCCATTTAGGTGACCAATGACTAATTAAATAATAAAGATATTATCTAATTATGGAAGTTTGTGATAAGGAGGAAAAATCATCATTTTGAATTAAATAATGATTTTTAATTCAAAATCATATATGAAATATAATTAAATAAATAAATATTTATTTAATGAAAAAGAGGAAAAAGCTAGCGAATAATTAAATAATTATTTAATTATAGTAGAAAGTGTAAGATTGTCACATAAAAAATGATTTGTTAGAGAAAATCAAATCTTATCTTATTTGAGTGATCATTTTAGAGTTAAATATTAACATTTTGAGTTAAATATTAACAATTCAATTCAAAATTCGGGATATTGGACAAAATTAAATAAATAAAGATTTATTTAATTAAAGAGAGAAAAGGCTAACGAATAATTAAATAATTAAAACAATTATTTAATTATAATGGAAAGTGGCATAGGAATTAAATAAATAAACATTTATTTAATTAATCGAAGAAGAATAAAGGTAGTAATGAATTATTAAAATTATTTAATTAATAGAGGACATATGACTTTAGGAAATAATTAAATAATTAAAATTATTTAATTATGAAGAATGAAGATGAAAGAATTATGAAGAAATTAAGAGTTGCGGGCCTAGGACAATTTTGTAGTGTCTACAACATGTGCTTGTAATGTAGGATCGGTTGGTTGTTGGGATATCTGTGATGGGTTTTGGTTATTGATGTTTTGTGTGGGTTGCAAATGGTTGATGAGAAGTTGGGGGTTACCTTGGTTAAACATTCTGTGTAGAATGGTTGATTGTGATGGAGAAATGTAAGTTTGAGGTCCCATTTGATCTTGCATGATGAGAGGGACTGAGGGGAAAGATGATGATGGTTCCATTAGATATTGTGATGACAATGGCAATGGCACATTAAGACCTTGAGTCCATTGATTGAAAGGTTTCCCTTGAATGGTGTTTCGGGGATTTCCTTGTGTTTGGGATGTGGCCAAGGTATTACCTTGGTTGATGGGGTTTGTGACCAAGGGGTTGTTTTGATTTGGGTTGATGTGGATGGTGGATTGAATTGAGTAGTTTGGGTAACCACTTGTTTCGATGTGTCAATGGGTGTTAACTAGAAATTGTTGTCCTATTTGAGGCACTTGGTTCACATTACATTGTGTAACGTTATACACACTTTGGGGTATTTGTGGTGATGGATGAAGATGGTTTCACTCGAAATGTCGAGGTCATTGTGGCGTTATGGAATGTAAGTGGTTTATGTGGATTTAGAAGATTTTGTAGAATGGTGGTGTTTAAGGGAATGGTCATGCTATGAATACCCAAAGTTGCATTTGTTCCTAGACACGAAGTGAGACCAAGGTTGGTTCCTAGTCTAGTTTCAAGACTAGATGTTGATGTTTGACTTGGTACAAGGGATGGAATGGGTTGATTCATAGATTGGGTTAACCCTTATGTTGATTTTTATGCAAGAAAAGTCAAATGATTTTGTTTCTACTCAAAGATTTCTTCTTTAATAAGTTGAAGCGGGTTGTTCATGACATCTTCTACCTCATATGGTTCCAATGGATTTTGTGGTGGTTGTTGTGAGGGGGTAAAATGGATTTTTGGATCAAATTCTAGGGGATTGGAATCACTTGTGGTGGATGTAACTTTGTTTTCTTCCATGATTCTTTTGTGTTGTGATCTTGTGGTTACCATAGATTATGGGTCACCTATGGGAGAGTTATGTTGAGATTTTTAAAGTTTGAACTTTCTAGTTGACTCAAATATAGGTAAGAGGAACATTCTAAGTTGTTTTGGGGTAATGGTGATAATGGGAGATGAAAAGGTGAAGGATGTGGAGAGTGATCTTTGCAAAATTTTGGGACAACTGATCTATATAGGATCTAGACTAAATTGCGTTTTGAATGCTTAATTTTTACAATGATTATTCCAAGTTAATTAAATCAAAATTAACTTAAGGAAATAACAAAATGAAGGAATTAACAAACTGAGAGAAGGTGAGAGAGAAGAAGAGAAATGCAAACAGTGTTTGATTACGAAGTTCGTCACAAACGTGACTACGTCTCCGGGTCTGCTCCAATAGAGTGACCGATCCGATTAATCTCCAAATCAATTACAAAATTGCACCAAAACCATTCTTCAAGCACTTCGGCAGCGTAACGACGCTCTAACGTGCAAGAATGACTCAAAAATAATCTCCACAAGACCTCTCTTTCTTCACCTCAGCTTCAAAACTTCATCACTTGAAAAAAAAACTTAATCTCCACTCTCACCTCACACCCCTTCTTTTATACAATAAATTTGCCCGATATGGGTAATAACCATAAGGTTATAAAATCACCCATATTTACATGTAAATCAAAATCAATCCCTTAATAATCCTTCAAAATAATTAAGGGCCCTTCGTTTAATTTTTCAATATCGGGCTTTTGTTAGAGATATGTCTTTATTTTGACTTAATCCTAACAAATAACCTTAAAAAGGCTTATAGTTAGAATTCGGGTTCAACTCTTTCACAAAAAGAATACAGCCCACACTTACTTTAGACCGATTCAACGGTGCAACGGTGCACAAATGTTTTGGTTGGACGGGGGTCGGCAGTTCCAAACCCGCCGGCCACCGTTTTGTTTTAAAATTAGTAAAATATAATCATCAAAACAAATCCCTGCCAAATTTGAGTAAGGACTTCGCTCGCGGGTGCAACGGTTGCGGGGTTGGTTGTCCGCGCGGAAATCACGGGTTCGAGCCCGTCCACCATTTTTAGCACTTTGTTTAACAACCCGAACGCCAAAGACCTGACACATGTCAACTTCTGATTGGTCTATTTCGGATTTCGTATCGCATGCTGACGTCATTTGTACGGATGATGATGTCATCACTATACCTTCAAGTCCACCAAGTCAACCTGAAACTTTGACCAGCTGTATCTTGAGCATACGATGTCGGATTTCGACGAAACGAACGCCGTCAGAATCATCTCGACGAGCTCTTCGCGATGATGCCAACTTCGACAACTTTTGACGACATCATTTTTTTCGCTTCCTGGATGCCCTCTGATCCCAGTTTGACCCAAGGTTTGACTGGCCATAATTTGCACAAACAGACTCCTTTTCGCTCTGTTCGAGTTGCGTTGGAATCAGGACGTCGAGCTCTTTCTGATGGTGCTGATTCTAGAGAGAAATGAGACACTTCAATTTCCACTGAAAATATCCACTGGATCAACAACACTTTTGAGAAAGATGTTCAATTGGTTTGATAAAGATGATAATGAACTTGGAAATCTTGAAGGTAGACTCGTGACTTTCAAGATAAACTAGTCCACAAATGTGATAACTAACTCAACTAAATACATGGAAAAGGATTAATTTCACATACAAAGGAGCTAAGTTAGGGTTGATAGATTTGAGAGAGGTGTCTAAGTCCAAAGTGTTGGTGTGTTCAAAAGTTTTCAAAGTTTGGTAAAGTGAAGGATGGATGAAAAGTTTGACCCAAAATGTTAACCTAGAGTGAACCTTTGTTTTGCAAGACCAAGGTAGTGAAAAAAATGCTATACCTGGGTGATCCCACAATATTGGTTTACAATTTTTGGCCAAACTAGACACTGAATTGATTTTTTCTAACTAAATCTTCACTTTCAGGCACCTATAACAGCTAAATCGTGAGGAATTTGAAGATGATGCAAACTAGTGATTTGTGAAATTTTGTCTATAGATTCTAAATATATTTTTTTCAATTTTTTTGGAATCAGATTGCACTTCTTTTTCCATCTCCTTCAAAAACTAGTTTTTTTTAGTAAAAACCATTTTTAAGGAGTGATGCTCACTGTATACAAAACTTTTTTTCCATGAAGGATAATTTTTTTTTTTTTTTAATTTAGATTTTTAACTATGATATCTAGTGCATGGAATTGGTTTCATAGCATTTCATTGGATATTTTTTCTTTAATCAAGTTTCAAAGTCAAACCAATTACAATTTAGACATAGGTGGTTTGTATACAACATAACTTTTTTTGTATGTATCGAAATTCAATTTTTTTTGTTGGATCAAGGACATCAATATCCAGTGCACTGATATTTTTCAATTTTTTTTTATAATCTACTATTTTTTCACTTGTGCAGGACAAAGAGCTTGATTTTCATTGAAAACCCTGTTTAATCAAACTAAAAAAAAATACATAATAAAACCAAAACATATTGAAATTCTATTCAATGGATAGCTCGTTCCAAGGACTACCATCATCCAGTTGGGTCTGTGAAGTCTCCTTCATTTTCATCCTCAACTCAAGCTTTGAAGGGAAAATTTTTAGAGATTTTTGGTGTTGGAGGGAGAGAAGTGGGGAAAAGGGGGGTTTGAGCGAACCCCCCTTGGAGGTTTGCTTGAACCTAGGTTCGATCAAACCAAGGTTTGAGCGAACCCCCTTTCCATAAAGCTTTCCTTTTGGTTTTTTCTCAGGAATGGTGAGACCCAACATTTATAGGTTCACTCAAAGGGGGGTTCAAACAAAAACCAATTTTTTTTCCATGGGGGCATTTTTTGCAATTTTCCTTCCTCATTGGAATTGCAGACCAATTTTGTGGGTTTACCCACCTCTAAAGTGATCAAACCCTAAGGACTCAATGATTTTGGTAAAATAGAACTCAAATGATTTTGACAAGATGGAACTCAATGTTTTGGATAAAATGGAACTTGGACTCAATTTTTTGTAATACTTTCCTTGTCTAAAATATGAAGCATCTCAAAATATTGATTATGTCAGTTTGTTCTCCTTCAATTAGCTCAAATTTTGGTTATATGATAGCTGGCGTAAGGTTTGGTTGTTGAATCAGAGCGATCGAACACCAAATGGTCATGTGGGGTTCAATTTGTCATTTTATCTTGCTTAAATGAGTTTCTTTTTACCACAAACACTTTGTCTTGCTTAAGTTTCAAACTAAATGTCTATGTCAAAAACATCATAAATTTCACAAGGTCCATTTTTTGAAAAGGATGAAGTTAAGGGCATAGTTACATAGGTTAAATTTGGGAAGTATGGATTGAGATATAAGCCAAAATATTTATAAGTCTCTAAGAATAAATCCTTAGGACAAGCATCAATATCAAGGATTTTTCAAAGGGTATCCATACTTAGACCAAAGGGTTTGAAATTTTGAAAAGACTTGTTGATGTTTTTTTGCAATTGTTTTGGAACCAAGCAAGTGTTAAACTGACTCTCAAGCATTTAGAATCCTAGATAGAGCAAGTACATATTTCTTAGTAGGCTCACCAACTATCGAAAGTGATGATTAATCCAAGAAGATGAAATGGACAAATAGGCTATGTCAAGGAAATGTAACATCCTGACATGCCAAGTAAAGGAGTCCCTTCCCCATTTTCTTTATTGCCTCAATAAAAAATCAAACATGGTAAGTAACTTCTTGGAGTGGTGATACTCCAATGCACTACTTTAAAATAATTTTTGGAAAATTGGACTTGGTTAGCCACTAAAATAAATAAATTAATGACCATATTCGGGATAAACTAGTGCCATACACATGGCAATTCACTCAATTAAGAGGCCTCTCAACCCATAGAAATATTTAAGGGTTTTAACACATCACAAGGATTCTAGGGGATACATTCATCGGTATGGGAAAACCACAACCAACTTGGTGTGTGGCTTTAGCCACAACCAAATTATTTATATAGCGGACCAAAATGAAAGCACCGCTTTGGGTTGTTCCCTCTCACAAGTTGGGAGGCAAGCCCTTCTAAAGGTAACACATGTTTGAAGTGTAAAATTATTTTCATCACCCAAGATTTCCAAAAGACGCAAGGGGAGAGGATAAGCACTTCCAAGAAGAAAAAGTATACTTGTGTGTTTCTATTCACCCAACATCGCACAAAGCACAAGGGGATTGGATACGTACAATGAGCATACTTAAGCAAGTCAAACACATGCTCATTTTAATCCATCATAGAAAAATGAGTTTATTTTAAGCACCAATTTGAAGTGTGGAAGTTGTATTGTTTAATTTTAAACCAACAAGCGTAATGATGTGAGGGTTCAGTTTTAACGAATTTGAACGTTCATTTTAAACCCAAATGAAATTTAGTTGGTCCTACAATGTGAATTAGAATTATGGGTTCTAATTGCCCCATAAGTATCAAAACACTTTTACATTAACTAAAACTAAGAAAAAACAAAAATCAAAATTTTCAATTTTTTCTATGTTCTAGTAAATCGCATTTTCGAAGGCCTTCAAAGCGGAATTTGGGGTTGAAACTTGCATCGATCCTTAAAAATGAGTTACCAAAGGCACACTTTTTTAAGAAATGAATTAGTACTCTTGGAGAGCTTTCTGATGGAGCAAATATATTCGAATTTCGAGCAATGAGTAGAAAGTTATGACCCCAACAAGTTGGGGTAAATAATTTCCTAGTTTTTTCCCAAATCAATAAATCATGATGCTGAAATCAATTGCATCGCTGAATTTCATCAATAGCATCACCATATAGAAATTACATTACTATACTAAAAAATCGACGGTGTCGGTCTGCAGAAAACAATGAAATCAAATGTGTCGATATATCAATTGCGTCACTAATAAAATTTAAAGGTACAATGAAGAAAAAAGTTAGTATCACTATTTTAACATGTTGTGATGAAATTTAATATGTGTCACTAAATTAATTATGCGTTGCTAAAATTAAAAAAACAAGTGTGTTGCTGTATAGCAATGCACCATCAATTGTGTCAGTGAATTTTCAATAGCGTCCATGTTCTTGAAACACAAGAAAAATAGAGTTTTAACAAGAAATTTGTCAAATTGGTTAGTTCATGCCCTCCTTATAGCACTAAAATGTGATTGATAGCTTAGTATGGGATGGTTACACTTGATCCATGAGGATACAAAGTGTATTCAATCCATTAAACATTAGTTTAATAAGATCATTCAATACAAAGACTAAACTAAGAATCCATTAAAACTAACATATTAAATCATGAAAGCTTCAAAGACACCTATTCTAATCCATTGAAACTTATCCTATTGGGGGAGTGGTGTCACATTGATGTGGAATGGCGACCCTTTCCCAATCCCTTGGATAATGAGCTTGTTTCAATCGATTCTATTGAAGAGAATCGATGAAAATGATGAGAGATGTGTATGAAAACATGATTTGAAGCTAAATTAACATGATGCAAGCTATTTTAACACTACAAAAAATCCTTGTGTTTGCTCCATTTTTTTCTTCCACCCAATGTTTTAATGTATTTTTTGCCTATTTTTTGAAAAAGTCGGCACTATTTATTGAGATGGTGTTATTTTTGGCATTTATTTGCACCGATCAGGACTAGTCGGTGCTAATTTAGGCACTAATTTATGATGGAATTATCAACAACTTTAGCACTGATATTGGATTTGAGTGTGGCACCGTCATTAACATCACCTTTGGCTCTGAGTTTAGCTTTGAATTTAGTGCCACTTTTATCTCTTGACTTTAGCTTCGAGTTTAGCTTCAGGTTTAGCGCCAGTTTAGACACCCCTATATCGAAGAGACTTATTTATATGTGTCATCGACAATGTAAAAAAGAGAAATGTCAAAAAGATAAAAGCATATCAAGGAGAGAATCACTTACGTCACATCGACAAGGTATATCTACAAGTGCTTGGCGAAACACAACTCTTGGATATAACGAAGTAATGTCAATGAGACATTGAGAAATCAATAAGACAAATAAGATTGTCTCATCGACACTCTTCAAGTAATGATCAAAATCATACATCGCTAGGCCACCGGGAGGGTGAGAAACATATGCGGTAGAGCGGTATACACCACAACCCCACAACAAGAAGCCTTGAGCAAGGCGGTAGTGCGGTAAACAACTGAAGAGAAGGGCAAAACAATACCATACCACAACGATAATCATGAGTCTCCCCAACATGGTAGAGTTACATCGATATATAAAGAAATACCACCGAAGGAAAATATCGATGAGACAGTGGAATATCGGCAAGAGATATTAACTTGTCTCATCGACACCGACAACCAACATCAGAGGAACATAATATCTAATGTCAATGAGACATTGAGATATCGGTAAGACAAAGAATATTGTCTCATCGACACTCTTTAGGTAATGATCAAAAGCATGCACCGCTATACCATCAGGAAGGTGAGAAACATATGCAGTAGAGCAGTATACACCATAATCCCACAGTAAGAAGCCTTGAGCAAGGTGGTAGTGTGGTAAATAACATAAGGGAAGGGAAAAACACCGCCATACCGCAAAGGGTATAATAAGAGATGACGGTAGTACAGTAATCATGGCAGCAAATCACGTCAGTCACAATCAATTTGAATAAATTATTTAAGGAATCAAGAATATAGCCCGCCAAAATACTCTAAAACTCTAATAAACATACTCTAAATTTTTTATTGAAATCTTATTTTCAACCATAGCCCGCTAGAATGGAGTTTTCATTTTAATAAACATATAATAAAACCTTTGTTGAAACCTTATTTTTAGGTGTAGCCCAACAAAATGGAGAAGTGTTTTAGTAAAGAATAACAAATAATGGTAAGGAGATGTGCGTGATAGGAGGCATAGGATTCATTGTTGTTGATATTCCAGCTCTAATCAACAAGGGTTACAATGTTTGCGCTACTGTTTGTAATCCAGGTATTTAATTGACATATGTTTGCATAATCTCAAATTCCTTTAAATGATTTTGAAGTATCGATGTATCCTATATAGGGTTTAGAATGACTTCTTTTAGTTTTAAAAAATAAATCAAATGCTTTTGAAGTATCTATGTGTCCTATATAAGGTTTAGAATAATTTCTTTTAATTTAAAAAAATAAATAAATGATGTATTTTCCTGTGATTAGATAATGTGGAGATCTCCTAAATCTACCCTAGCACACTATCCTCTTTCAGCTACTAGGTTTTTGCATTTGACATCTTTAATATCTTCATGATAGTGGCTTTTAAATAGATCTCAGTCTTTGCTTTAATCTTTAAAATGGTAACCCTTGAGTTCCATAATCCACCTTTAATCTCTTCTAAGAATGTTGTCTTAAGCTAGACTACATAGTATGCATATAAAGCAAGTCCTTCATACCTACCATTTTTCCAAACCACCACTCACCGCCTTGCTTAAAATGTTGCCTCCATAATCACAATAACATGTTTTAAAATCATGGTTGCAAGTGATTGACCATTAAGGTCACTACTTTCATCAAGATACAATGAGATTTTTGTTTTCAAACTTAAGGCATTATGCAGGATAACATTGTGAATTGTTTATTGTGTATAACTTGATTTTCTTGCACATTTACTACTTTATTAACTACCTTTAAGACTGGATATTGCGCCATTAGCTGCAATCTCAAACAACTAACTCACTGTCACTTGAATATTCCTTTCATGAGCACCCTTGTATGAAATAAAACTATGCCCTATAGACTACCTACTTACTTACTAATATAGGGGACTCATTGTTTCATGGTATTTTGAGTTTTATTTAGAAGGGGTTAATATGTGGCATTTTTATGTGCAAGAAGAATAGATTGTGATGCAACGTTCGGGTATGGATAGTTCAAGAAAAAATAGATTGCTATCAGTGTCATAACCAAGTTGGATTGTACCTTGATCCGGAGTGAAACACTTCCGAGTGTTTTCACTTTGAAGCAGAACTTCTGTGTAGGAATTTCCAAATATCCGACAGAGGAAGATCCTACATTCTAAAGATAAAATCATAAATCTTCTTATCTAGTTTCTGATCCAACCTTACATATTTAATATCCAATAGAGAAAGTTTGTACATTCTAAAGATAAAATCATAAATTTTATTGGTTCAATTTGAGATCCAATTTCAGGTCGTGAAGCTCTGACAGAGAAAGCTCCTACATTCTAAAGATAAAATCATAAATCTGTTTGGTCCAATTGTAAGGATTTTTCTTTTTACTTATACTTTCTGACATTTGTCTTGATAGAAATTGTTACTTTAGAATTATGGTATTTCTTTTCTTCTAATGTTTTCAACCCTCATTTTAGGGAAGAGCTTCGAAGATGGTTCCTTCAGATGGAGACTACACTTTTCCCCTATAGGTTCCATCTAGAAACACTAGAAGCTCAGGTATTGTCATACTCAGGTACAATAGATTTTGACGTTACCTTGTTCTCCTTGATACAAAATGTTGTCCTTCAATCCCACTTAAGCAACATTCACTATTATGAACTTCATCATTGTACCTTTCATGCATTCGATTTAATTTTTTATGTCGACACATGTTGTCTCTGTCTTTGCAAGTGATGACTATTTTGCATGCTTTTAATCTACATGACTGCCCCTAATGTTCAATTATTGTGACTGTTATGATGCTTGGGAATGCTTAATTTTAACCAGACTGTTAATGAAAACTATCTTGGAATCCTTGATGATCAATTTTGTTAGAATCATGGCTATGTTGATAGTGGAATGTTCTTATTAATAAGGATAAATATTTATGAATAAGGAGATTACCCCTTACCAACATACTGCACTATCCTTGCAAATATTGATCTTTAATGCTTCATGGATGGTTTATTTGTGATTATCCTTCTCAAATGAAACAATAGGGCAGTAGGTTGGGCTCAACCCTTGTGGGAGCCAAATTTCACCCCACATGCTATAACCAAATTAATAAAACAACAACCTAATTTTATCTATACCTGCACAATGAGAAAACATGTTAGATAAAACTGAGCATATGCTAGATATGTTTGATAAATTTCCTGTTTTCTTGGACATCTATGGTATGCAAGTTATTTGAATGCACATGATGATAAAATTATATGTTTATAGATGTATGCACATATTTTGACTTGTGATCCTTCATTGCTCTAACAACACTCTTCTCACTCAAATGTAGGGAACCTAGGAGTAGGAAGGAAGACATCAACTTGGAGGCTTAGACAAGTGGGAAGACTGAAGATGATGCAAAACAAAGCAACCGGGATTCATCATTTCTCTTTATGTGAGTTTTTCTCTTTTGTGTCTATAAATGTATAGTTTTTCAATTATATGCATTCAAATAGTCAGTTCTACGGCTTGTGTGGAACAACATACATTTACATTATCAATAAAGACTACATTTTTGAAAGGATTGTGTAATCTTTCCTATATTATATGCATCTGCATAAGTGCAATCTAGGAATGCAATCTTCTAATTTTGTTTATGCACATGAATGCAATGTAGCAGAAATAAAAATGTACCTTACTCTTCATTTGAGAATCACAAAATCTCTACCTGATTGAGCTATTAAATTTTGTGTCTTCACGAACATATGTTGATGCAAAATGAATGGAAGAAGCATCCAAGTAATCCTATTTTTTTCTGCCAACAATTCATACCAAAGATTGAACAATTTAAGGATATTGCAATAGGTAATTTGTATTGACACAAATAATATTACTGAAGCATTTCAAAGTTTAGGCCATAAGAATCATCCTTTCTAAACATGGATTGTGTTGTAGCCAAAATTCCATCCTAATTATTTTTGCATACTTCCATTTTCACTCATCTCATATATCCACCATATGCATAGAATACTTGTCATAATAACTTAAATTTAATAAAATCCCTCACGTAAGCTTCCAAATAAAACCCTTGATCACAACATCAAAGTGTATTCCTCCTTTGAAATACTCTTATGATTGCTCATACCATATCGCCAAGACAACACCATGTTGATGAGAGTCCCTCCAAAGTCTCCCCGACATTAGCACAAAGCACAAATCAGAAATGTAGATGAGACACCCCTATGTTGAAGAGACTTATTTATATCTCTTATCTTTGCATACAAGGAATTCTACCTTGTTTTGATATTCATCTCTATATATAATGAAATCATTTTTACATGAATGAATTTTCTTATATTCAATCCCCAACTCAACCAACAACAGATGCACCTCTCTACAAGTTGATGGCAACACATTCTCTTCAGGGAATATTTTAGTTTTTCGTGCCCTGTAAGATTTCCAAAGATGAAATCAATTGAATTTTTGACTTATGATGAACATGTTTGATATGTCAATCTATACTAGGACTGTCTATATACAATATATGGTTTAAAAATCCCCTTAAATAAATATAAACGAAGTTGATGAATGTTTACAAATTATGTACACGAATTGAAAATGCAAAGTAAGAAATAAATTTCAACTCACTTTACTAGGGTAGTGAATCCTTTGTCTAACCAACCAAATAGTGACTTAATTTCTAATAATATTAATGTGCATGCTAGTTTTGAGGTTCTACTTGCACCCGATTTGAACACGAGTGTCTTCGCTGCTTGCTTGATAGAGTCTTTGATGTTGTTATCATCAACATTAAATTGGTGGTAATTACCCCTACTATCATTGTTACTATCAACCATATCATCATTATTTTCATCATTGTTTCCATCCCCAAAGAAACCTATAAGAATTTCATTCAATCCTTCTTCATGCACTGCATTTTCACTATCATGATCATCATCATTAAGGCTAGGTGGCATGTCATCAGTGTATGTGAATCTCATCACCTCTTTAGATTTATTAGGTGGTAGTGTTGTCTTCAATCTTTCTCTTCTCGCCCTAGTGTGGTTTAAATGATGGTTTGGATCATCTCATCCAAATCTTAATAACCTAGTTCTATCTTGGGTATTAGTATGTGTTTCATCAAAATCTTCTATCTATCAACAAATACAAGCATTATCTAATGTTTGGAAACAATTGGATAGATCATAAATGTATCAATTTCAAAGAAATATAATCAAATATGGCTTAAAAAATAAAAATAAAAATTATATGAACATATATACATCAATTGAATAATGGAACATTCTTTTATAGACTACCTTTTTTATACAATTATTTAAATAAAACATAATTTTGACAACATAGTTTATAAAACATCAGTCCACACTCATTTGTTATTCTTTGGTTTTAATCAATTGTATGAGGCATACTAACGACTGGAAGCTCATCATAAATTTAATGTCTTTGTACAATCGCTCATTTGAATTGTTTCTTTCCATGAAATACATAACATCCACAAACAACAATTTTCTCAAATTATTCATCCCATGTACTATAGTCCTAACCTACCTATTCTTCAGTGCAATCATTTGTTGTGTCTATAGTATGCATTGTCATATCCTCTTCCAGCCACTGTCATCTATGTGATTTAACCGTTTTAGGTCCACGTCCACGTACATATCTTCTTCTTTTGCTAGTTGAATGCTCAGACTCTGCATTTGCTCCAATCTCCATCTAAAATAATCAACAACATGCATTAATTTATGTCAAGATTGGATAATACATTATAAATTTCAATAATACCGTGAAAAAAGATGGACGTATCACAAAATGCCATCAGATCATTTTTTCCTAAGTTAAGTCAAAATTTGAGTACCTAATGTCCCGCTTCATCTGTTGTGTCCTCATTTGATATGACACGATTTGTTGCCATGGTCTTGTCTTGCCCCTATAATACACAACATAGTAAATAATGTTTAGTACACCAATTATATCATTTCAACGAGTATGCTATCCAACATAAAACCTCACTTTAGTCATATATTTGACATATTGATATCTCCTTTATGTTGTAGAATTTGTGAGTTCATAAACACCTCCATCCTTTGGTTGAGGTTGCTTTCTCTTCTTACCTCTATTGTATCTGTAGATTTTGTTGTCTCATCTATTTCCACCCACTTTCCTCTCAATGATTTAGTATTTCTACGTCGTCCACGTCCTCTCTCCATGGCCTCCTCTATGAATAAAAATGTTGCCATAAAATATTTCACTACACTACTGCCGAGAAGGAAGAAGCAACTTGTGGGACCGCGGTAAAAACCACTCTACCGCACTGAGCTGATGAAGGAGCCACAAGACAACGGTGGTCACCATACTACCACACACATTTTGGAAGAAGACTTGCGGGAGTCACCACAACACCGCCAGGAATAGAAGAAAGACTTGTGTGCCGCCAAAGAAGCTTTCACCACACTACCACCGAGAAGGATGAAGCACCTTGCAGGAAAATGGTAAAAACTGATCTACTACACTGAGTTGATGAAGGAGCCACGAGATAGTGGTGGTCAAAAAAACAAGGCAGGAGTTAGAATTATTTGCAACACTCTAGATCTTGTGATATACAACAATGAAAATAGTCACTATACATCAATGATAGGCGCTCAATTAGGCACACTTGGAACCCTAAATAGATTACATTAACGGCCAAAATTTGGTGCTAAAGTTGGCATTAACTAACTCCAACTAGAGCACCAACTACTGAATCAAAATAAAAAATTAAAAAATTTCCCACATGAAGGAAGAAACCAAATGATAAAAAAGGGGAAAATGTCATGCGAAGGAAGAGAGCAGAGCACTACCAACAACTTATGAGAAATTAGATTTAGTTTGCGACACCATAGGTAAGGTTACAATTTTTTTTCTTGGTTGGATTTGTGATTGTTTATTGCTCTTTGTTTTTCATTTGAATTCGTGATTGTTTACTGGTTCATGGCCTAATCTATCCAGGCAACCTCTAAATTGTCCCATCATTGTAAATTGTAAAACCTTTAAGAAACCAACAAAAAAAATTATCCTACCCATTTGAGCTTTGGCTCAAAATATTATAGCACGAAGCCAGGATGCCTCTGTATTATTTCCCTAACATGGGTATCAAGGAAATAGTGATTTGCTTGGAAAATCTGGGAATTGGGTCGGTCACTGCTAACCAACTACTGAAAATAAACATAGAAACTGCTTGGTTTTTCCCGATCATGCCATAGTCATCGATGCCATGACAAATTCGTGCAAGATTGCATTATGAAAGAGTTTTCATGATAAGGTTATCAACACTAAGCAAACCCAACTAACATATTTTCCCTAGGTTATCAATACTAAGCAAACCCAGTGAATATATTTTCCCACAAAACAAAACTTTCATACCACAAACTGGACAAAAAATTTCATACCTGACAGTGTGTACTTCATTTGCCTCCACAAACTGGATGAAAATAATTTTCCCTAGGTCACCTCAAAATGTCAAGTAATAGAAGGAAACGAGCATTGTTAGTAGACTCTAGCCACAATGAGGTAATTCATTGTCACTTTATAGATTTGTAAATGTTTCCATTGTTTCTTTGAATTTTACTTTTTACTTTTTAATTTTTAAATTTAAAAGAAGAAATATAATTCTAATATATATATATATAGGGACATGAGAATGACAAAGATAAAGAGGAATTATAGTTTTGAGTTTTTTATTTCTAAATTTAAAAGAAAAAATATAATTTAAATATATATATAGGGACATGAGACTTACAAAGATAAAGAGGAATTGGCTTCCATATTGGGGGTAGAGGCAATGAAAAAATTGGTTAATATGGACTAGACAACACTTGCCAAATACAAAGAAAAACAATTTGGTAATGCCCCTCAAACATTGCAAACAAATCAATTGTGTGAAAGGGAATCAATTGATTTCGCAACCAGTCTTGGATCAAGAAAAAGATCCAATGTCCCAACCACTCCTAGGACACAAACTTCTTCCACGACGCCATGCTATCAATCTTGCATTGGTAGCTACAATACGAAGATAGAATACAAGGTGGTTTGAAAGGAAGTCTGAATGATGGATGTTGGGAAAAAAATTGTGAATAGGTTGAAGGAATCATGCCTTCAACGATTCAAAGAATATCTACATTTTCCATTCTCACAGATACCCATGCAACTGAAAAAAGCAATTATCCATGACATGGAGACTGAATTTGGCACACGTTGGTCTATAAAGAAGATAACGCAACAAATGTCTCAAAATTCCAAGAGATTTCGGTACAACCAAACAAAGAAGATAAAAAAAATCCCTCCTGAGCTAAGGCAGAAAATAAGGCCAATTGATGTAAGTGTGAAAGTATGGAAAGAGCTTGTAAAATTATATGAGAAGTATGATGCACGAAGGAAGTCCAGTGAGGAGAGTACGTAGGTATTTGAATTTTCTCATAAGATTATATCAAATTTATTAAACAATATTTAAATTTTATTTGTGCATAGTTAAATTGAATTAGTATATGTTTCAGGACAAGGCCTCCAAGGCTAGGCTTGAGAAACTTTGTGCCATGCATTGTAGTGGCCATAAAGGTTTACAGGCCTTGATTTGTACATTTGTAAGTTTATTTAATATGTTAAATGATATATTTTTTTTATTTCCTTGGAAAAATTAAATGATTGTATATTAATTAGTTTAACTAGTCCATGTGCCATGTTTTGAAAGAAGGAGAAATATGGCTGCCATCCAAAGCAATTTGAAAAGAATATGTTACAAAAAAAAAGTGGAACGGTTTTGTAATCTGGATGGAGAACGAGGTTTCAATAGTTGAGTTTCAATAACTTAGTTGAATATTGTTGTGTTAATATGTCAATTTGCATCTCTTGTGTTGAGTTGTTTATTGATGTGTAGGATGAGTAAATAGAGCTCAAATCTTATGATTACAAGATGACCGTTTATGTGCATGAATAAATAGTAGAAGGATGTAGATGAACTCAATTCATTTGACTTTATGCCTCTTGGTAGGAATTCTTCTTGAATCTCTAATATCACCTACTTGAGACTTCCTTGTAGCTTTTACCTTTCGTTGCCACCTTTCCTGATCTTCACTGTTAGAATTCATACCATGTTTTACCTTCCTCCTCTTTAGAATCTTCTTCTTCTTCTTTGTCCTCCTTTGAATCCACAAGAGATTCATCATTTGAACCATCCTCATCTGATTATGATTCCTCTTCTACATCAGAGGGTTTGTATCCTTGATCTGACTCTTCTGAATTATCAGAATCAGAATCACTAGCTTCCATATTCAAAAATTCCCAACCACCATCTTCATTAAATATATTTGGATCATCAGTAATAGTCTTCAAAATTGGCCGCCAATTCAAGTTCATTCTAATTTCACAATACTTTATATCCATGGAGTTCAACCATTCCTTGATGCCATCAAGCGAAGATTGAGGAATGGTGTACATATGGAGTACATCCCGCTTGAAGTATTTGAAAACAATAGCCATATCAAATTAATTTTTCCTAAGTCCTACTCTCTCAAGGTTAACAATTCTCAATATCACTAATAGCGATTACTAAGAAAGGTAATTCCACCAAATCCACCAAACAGTTTACCTTAGGAACAATAAAAGCAAGGGCTTTGAAAGGAACTCCATGAAAACCAAGCTCTCTAAATGGTATATCAAACTCTAGTTCAAAATATTTTAGATGAGGCTGCTCCCATAACTCTCTTACTCGCTTGAAAAATCCTTGAAACTCCAACTTCTTAACATTCAAAAGATAATTGGAATGTCCTCAACACCTAGTAGAAATATCCAAAAAAGCTAACTAAAAATATAAGCGTGCTCCCGCACACGATGGCCTAATGGTTGGTTGTCATAGAAGTCAAACTACTGAAGTAACAACACTGATAGAGTTAACATATATGCATCATTTTCATAAACAACTAAAATGTGTAACAAATGTTAATCAATACATTGAATTTTGAGATGCGTTGAAATAATAAAAAAAAACATGTTTTGGGGAAAATATCAGAAGCATGGGGGAAGAAAGAATTAACCTTAATAAAAGAATTTTCTATTGTTCTTGATACACCATCTACAAGTTTTCCTTGGATGACAGTACTTAATTTCTATATGTTGTACCCCTTAAATGTCTTGCATGTTACAAATATGGAATAACAATGCACAACTTTGTATTGAGTCCAAAGATCAAGGCATTCTGAATAAGGGTAGCCAAACTTGATAAAGATGTAGTCACTATTACACGTATTAACAATCCAGAATAGTCATGTAAAGATAACTTCCTATGAAAACCATAATCAATCAAATTATGCACATTCAAATATAAGTTTGAAAACTTGCATTTCAGTCCATGCAGCTAAGTCCTTGTTGAAGATTGAGGGTGTCAACAACAAAGCTAGAATAGCTCTCCTTAAACCATAGCTAGTTTTAAAGTGCAGTATTTCCAAATTCAAATCCACTTCTCAGCTAAGGAAAGGAGGTAGGATTGCCAAGTGCTACCTCAAATAGAGAAGGCCATTAAAAACATTGAAATAGAAGATTCAATATGTGAGACAACATAGCTGTAGACCATAGATAATCAAAATTCTTGCGATGTACATATGCTTGTGATACAAACAAAAGGTGCTTACACATTGGTTGAATATATCCTCATCAAAATGACCAGAAAAAAAATTTCAAATTTGTAAGTAAACTTTGACAGTCAAGAAAAACAGTCATAAAAATTAGAAGTAAACTTTGGCAGACATGTAGGTGAACTTAATTCATTTGAATTTATGCCTCTTGGTAGACATCGGGATCTCCCCTCCTAAATTTTAGACCACATCTATTACCTCCTCATTAAACTGGACATCCTTGGTCTTCTTGGTTCCCACACCATGATATGGTTATGCAAATGAAAATGAAGAAAAGTAATCATCTCCTTCTCTATTGGTTGGAAGAATGCATGCTTAATGTTTTGATACATGATATCAAATCTCTCTTCTGATCTCATGGTTGAATATCAAAATCCATTATGGTGGGCCTCCAGAGTTCTAGTCATCTTTCATCCTCTTCCACCAAATGTTGGCCTGATCCACACGTCTGCCAACCTAATTGGATTTTTTTTTGAAATCTGAAGTTTCTCCTAAGTCACTAGTGTAGCTCTCTCTACCTTTTCAAAATCTTTCATTGCTACAGATCATCTTTGGGATTTAATCATTTGTACCACATGGTTGATGTGCTTTGAATCCTTGCATCTAAAGGAAATTTCCTTAAGATAAATACTGCTAGGGAATTTCAATGTTGCCATTGTGGTTAGCATTAAAGCCAGTACCTGCAACATTGAAAATTATCCTTATATAAGAATTCCCTCCATCTTGTTGGCTTGTAACACTCTTGATGGTGGCTAAATGAAATTTGATTCTGATTCCTCTTCTACATCAGAGGGTTCATATCCTTGATTTGACTCTTCTAAATTATCAGAATCATAATCACTAGCTTCCATGTTCAAAAATTCCCAACCACCATCTTCAATAAATTTATCTTGATCATCAGTAATACTCTTCAAAATTGGCCTCCAGTTCAAGTTAATTCTGCTTTCATAATACTTTATATCCATGGAGTTTAGCCATTCCTTCATGCCATCAAGTGAATATTGAGGAATGGAATCAATGCAGAGTACATCCTGCCTGAAGTCTTTGAAAATAATAGACATTATATCAAATGACTTGCCCAAGTCCTACTCTCTCAAGGTTAACAATCTCAATCTCACTAATAGTGTTTACTAAGAAAGGTAATTCCACCAACTCTACCAAATAGTTTACCATAGGAACAATAAAAGAAGAGGCTATGAAAGGAAATCCATGAAAACCAAGCTCTCTAAATGGTATATCAAACTCTAGTTCAAAATATTTTAGATGAGGCTTCTCCCATAACTCTCTTACTCGCTTAACATATCCTTGAAACTTTGTATTGATTTTTTTTTTTGTCCCTCTCTTGTTGTTCTTCCTCAATTTCATCAGGATCATACATTGACCTTCTTGCCCCAACTAAATTTTGGACCACGTCCATTATCTCCACATAAAACTGGACATCCTTGGTCTTCTTGGTTCACACGTCGTGATATGGTTATGCAAATGAAGATGAAGCAAAGTAATCATCTCCTTCTCCATTGGCTGGAAGAATGCATGCTTAATGTTTTGATATATGATATCAAATCTCTCTTCTGCTCTCATGGTTGAATATTGAAATTCATTATGGCAGGCCTCTAGAGTTCTAGTCATCTTTCTTCCTCTTCCACCAAATGTTGACCTGATCCACAAGTCTGCCAGCCTAATTGGCTTTGTTTTTGAAAGCCAAAGTTTCTCCTGACTCACCAGTATTAGCTATAACTTTTTAAAAAATTTATTATGGTATGTGCACTTTGATATGATGTAATATGATTATGGTTTCATCTCATATGTTGTAATATTAGATGTATAATAGAAAAATAAACTAGCTATTGCACCTTTGGTGTGCAATGGGTTATGCCGAATAATTATATGGATGTATTTTAGTAGTTGTAGGCATATTAGTTGAATTGGGAAATAGTTTAGACAATATAAAAATGCAAGAAATGTAATAAATTAAATACAAATTATTATACAAATAATTTATGTGAATAAAAAATGTAGAATAGATATAGTATATAAACTAATAAGAACTAGGAAATATTATGTACTTTGAAAATGTTAAAAACATTTGAAACCACCAAATCTAAATATAGACTTGTCAACATTACCAATAAAATGTTCCCCCATAAGAATAATTCAGTCTTTGAGGGGAATTAATTAACCATGTCATCTTAACAGTAATTAGTCTAGGATCACTAAATACTCTTATACTCTTTGATCACCTTATTTTTTTGGATAATCTTAATATAGTAAATTATAGTTGTCATGTTAATCTTGATACTATTTACATTTTAGTTTATCCATGTGTTGTTATTATAGAATGCTTAAATTGCATTATAAGAATTCTTGCAATTGAGTACAATTGTATACCAATGTATTTGTAATAAACAAAAGGTACATAAAGTATTTGAAAAAGTGATAAACAGAAGAGAGATATAATTTATAAGAAATAATCTTTATAAATTTTGGTAATAAAGCAAATAAGAAAGTGACATACCCATAGTAGTTCAAATGCACGGTAAGTGGTTGAGGAGGGTGATTAAAAAATGTAGACTAAGGATATATATACAATGATGAAAATAGTTTTTTTTTATAGAATGCTTAATTTGCATTACAAGAATGTTTGCAATTGAATAAAATTGTATTGTGATCTTGTAATACTCATTTTGAGCTCCAATGCTTCTGTAAGAAAAAAAAGGTATATATTTAGATGATGAGAACATAGTGTAAAAAATAACTAGTAGAAACGAGAATGTTGACGTTGAAATTCAATATATATATATAGGTACCTTTGGTTGAGTAGTTTGTAGGTCTTAGACAATGAGAACATAGTGTAAAAGAGCAATGAGAGGATCCTATAGTAAAGCAAGAAGAGAGATCAGTTACAGTAAAGAATCTATAAATTTTTTGATAGTGAAGCAAATAAGAAAGCGATATACCTATAGTGGTTCAAATGTATTTTAAGTGTCTAAGGAGGTTGAATTTGACATTGTTGTCAGTCGCCTCTCTTCGCTTTTTCGCCGCGCAACATATGGGCTTTGTTGCATTCGTGCATATCGTTGGAATGTGAAGGTTGGGTGTATGCGAAGACTTTGTAGATCAGGTACTCTTGAAATAGCTGTGAATGTGAGGCCTTGTCGGTCTATGTTGCCAATGTCAATTGTGGCCCTTGGAAGTGTTAGTCCTTGTGACTTGTGTATTGTCAAGGCCCATGCCATTTTAAGTGGAATTTGACGGCGAAGCCCCCGGCTAAGCGGGGATATTGGGACATTATTTGGATTGTTATGGTCCCAAGGTGGTCCAATGTAGTGTTTGAATTGAACAACAACAAACAAGGGTAGTTGAGGTGGTTTTTCACCCTCACTATAGACAATTTCTTTTACTTGTCTGAGTGCACCATTTACGAGCCCTGCTTCGACCCATATGTTTGAGCATAACATGACCTCTTGGCCAACAGATAAATAAATTTGAGCTTGAAGTTGTTCTTCATCTGCATTTGTGTATGTTGATCCCCTGAGTTGCTCTGTAGTGGAAAGTGCAACTGGTGTTGCCAAAGTCAACAACATACGTTTGTTGTGTAGTAACACCATTTCATTTGTTGCAAATAGATGTATTGCAGATAAGAAAACATAGTTTTATGTAGAACTGAGTGATGAACTTGAGCGTGACATTAGAACTTGCCAATCTTCTTCTCTAGGTTCTGCATTTTGTAGATTTGATAGAAGTGCACGAAAGGCAATTTGGGAAGGATTTTCACCAATTTGCCGAAATATTTTTGTTAGAGTCACCACTATTGTGAAGCTGCGCCATAGAGTCCCACCATAGGAAGTAGACGCATACATGGGGATATCTTTAACTGGTGGTAGTTGGCCCAAGTCACCAATGAGAATAATTGATCGCCCTCCAAAGGGTAGGTGGTTGTGGACAGGGAATGCCTCCCGTAGTCTCATATCAATACGTTCTAGCAACTTTGGACCAATGAAGCTCATCTCATCTATTAAAATGTACCTAATAAAGTACATGCTCTCTTGGAAGGTAGAAAGTGTTTGGCCTTGCAGGGGGGCCATTTCTTTTATTGGAATGCGAAGAGCACAATGAATGGTTGATGCTTGAATGTTGAAAGCAGCAACACCTGTAGGTGCAAGAAGTAGTAATGGTGATTGTTGAATTGGCACGGAGCTCTCGAGGGAAAACCTTATTTTTTTTATGAGATGTGATTTTCCAGTTCCTACAGTTCCTTGAACAATTAGCTTTAGTGGTGGTTGTAATGGAAGATTTCTTTGATGGGACATAATTATATCGAAAGCTTTTTGTTGCTCAGTAGAGAAATTGGTATGGGATTGTTCATGGAAATTATGGTAAACTTGAAAGGTTGGCCGGTTGGAGTCTATGAAAGTATTAGCAAAATGCATTTGTAGTGGGGTGAGGCTGGTATGTTGCCATTCATGGTGCATGTCAATGTCATGTCGACCAAGCATGTGTAGTGCATCAAGTTGTATAGGAAGGTATGGGTACAAACTTGAAAGAACCTGCCATTCTTCGGGATTGTGTCTTTGCAACACATGGTCATTGCTTGAGTTGTTGCTATCATTCGATGCTTCGGTTGGAGTTGGATGTGTGTGGTGTACATGCCATGGCCTTTATGTAGAAGAGAACTTTTCCCACTGTGATATTATTGCATGTTCAGAGGACCCAAATTCAATGTCAATATTTCGGAATGGGTGGTATAGAATTAGTTCACTCCAACAAAATTCATGAAAGCTTTTGTCATCCCTTGCAGGGATGCTTGTGAACCTAGGCGAGACATGAACAATTACTTTGTGGGGGCGCTGCTTCCATTGGTCATTTTTTTGGGAAGCTTTAAAGGTCCATTTTTGGGTTAGTTCAATGAGGGACATTGCTTGTAGTTGAATGGGGCGGGCCATGTAGGCATCGATGTATGTGGGTGATGTGGTAACCAATGTGGATGAGATCGATACACGTTGAAATTTGTGGTGATTAACATTTAAAGACACAAACGTCCTACTGCATATGGAGAGGGGTAACTTCAGTAAAAGGTGGCAAGTTTCTTGGGCACTAATATCACGATCGACAAGGCTATCAGTAAGTAGTTTTCGGAAAGCTATTGGGGCAGGCATTTCTGATTCTAATTTGGTTGAGATTTGAGATAACATGGCATGATAGGTTTTAGATTTATGCTCAGCTTTTGCTGCATATTTTGCAATATTTTTGAGGACAGCATCAATTGACAATATAGGTTGGCAATCTATGTTAGCCCTCCAAATAGATAGGATAGATGGGTTGTGGAGGTTCAAGCGATCATCATCGTGAGCTAGTGTGTTCTTAGGGCGATCGATCTCAGCATTTGAAAGACTTGGTTTATCTTCCATGGGCCATGGTGCCTTATAGCGACATACTGTAGATGACCCTTTCTTCCTAAGGCATGTTAGCAAACTACACTTTGTGTGTCGTTCAACACGGTTAACCAATTCACAATAGTCTATTGAAGGGTCGCATGACATGATCCTTGTTGTATCTAGCAAGCAAGGATCATCAAGAATAGAGCGCTGAAAATTTTGGCTTCTCAAATGGAGGCTATGTGGGTTCCAAGCTGAAACATATCTATCTATGTAATCAAGTGCATTATGTACAGATTGAATGTTATTCCATTCTAATCTACTAATATCAGGTGCTTGTTCGAGCCATAGAAAACCATGGATGTGTGCAGATCCCCTGTGTTGCCATTCATACCTGTGAGAAGATGATATTTAGCAAACTATGAAGGTAAGATTGTATTGTAAAAAATAATGTGATGCTTTGTAGTAAACAAGAAAAGTACGCATGTATTGTGCAAAAATGGGAAATAAAGGTTTTACCTATACCAATATTCAGATGCACCAAGAAGTTTTTCCAAGACCTCTTCACGAAACGCAGTAAATCTATGGTGCATGTAGATTGCAGTAAGGTGTGGATTTTGTACAATGTTTTGGATCCTCCATCTAGAAGCCATAGAAGAATTTGTAGGAGGCATGGTTGGCATGATCTTATGCAAGTCTGGCCATTTGGTATCTACTGCACTAAGGGTGAAGAAGAGTGTTGGGCAACTAATTTGTATGACCATGTCAGAAAGTTCCCCGCGACGTTGGGTCCAAAATGGACGAGTTCCACGAATTGACGAGCTAAATCGCATGAGTTGATCTACAAGTTTGTCATATGGCATGTCCTTCAATCTTTGGCGTAGATCTGAAACTGTTGAGGGTAGACAACCATTGAGATTTTTGTTGACAAATACAGAGGAGGTTGCTTGGCTATGATGGCGCATAATAATATTTAGTATGAAGTACCTAAATCGGGGGTGTTGGCCAAACCGATTATCATGGTACCGTAGGAGATGGAGAGCATATTCATGAAGTTTAATTTCCTTGATACGTTGTTGCTTGAATGCAGCTTTTCCTATTGGGAACAAAGTGGGGAAGGCCATTGCAAATAATCCTTCAGTAGTGTATTCATTTATAGGAGATGGAGAAATGGGTGGCCATGCAATGATTGGTGTTGGTCGTCTGACACCTAGGTGTAGCAAAGAGCGCACCTCTTCAACCTCTGTCCGTGCATGCGGGAGATTTCTCACAAAGGATGTAGTTGGCATGAAGCTTTGTTCAATTGGGTCGTCTTCTCTGTCACTTATTTCATCGAAGCTTGTATTTGTGGTAGTAGGATTTGAAGATGTTGCATAAATAAGATTTGAGACATCAATAGAAGACTCTGGCAAAGTGGATAATGCAAGCTCATCTATTTGGACATCCTTGTAGTATGGGTCATTGCACATCTTATATTTAAGTGCCTCATGGAAACGTCCTCTACTAACATGGAAGCTGTATGGTTGTTGGCCGATTTGTTCCCTATTAACTATTAGTATATCAAGATCATGAATATGTCTGGGCAAGTATGATGCAATTGCAGATATATCTTGGGGAAAGCAAATAGTGTGGCCACTATATTTTAGTTGTCCCCCCCTTGCATAGGAAACTTGAAGTATTGGGATAACCCTGGCTATTAACATCTCCTCAACTTGGGATAGAATTTGTAAGCATACAGGTTGCTCACCAGGGTCCATGTTGTTCCACTTCGAGAAGCGGTGGTCAGTTTTTTCAAATGTGCATCTATAACAAGTAGGGATTCCATTTGATTGTTTGGTTTTGATTCCTGGATATCTCTCCATGCAAACCATACAAGTTGACATTCTTTATAGGCTATCTATCTTTGAGCGGAAGTTATTTCTAGCAGAGAAAAACTCTTGTGGAAAAAATGGCAAAGTTGGCATTTCGATAGCTGGGTGGGGGTGAACAATATTTTGTGGGGGAGTTGCAATTCTTTGTAAGTTGGGTATGGTAATAGGAGGAGAGATTGTGGAGGTCGATGTTCTAGCAACATGAATTTGTTTTGTTTCACGTCTTCGTTTGTTAATTTCATCTTTTTGTGCATGGTATTGTTTACGTTTCTTCTCATTCTGACGAGAACGTTTTTCTTGCATACTTTCATTTTCTGCCTCCATAATATAGAATGCTGAGGAAAAAAGCAATTAAATAGATTTTTGAGAGATGAGTAGTATATTATTGAGAGGAGATAACATGGTGTGATAAAATTATTTGGAATATAAGAGGAAACAAAAGCATGTAGATATATGAAATGTTAATTTACATAAAGTTGTAACAAAATTTATAGATAGTGTTCATTTATATGCTACAAAAAATTAGAATGTGGACATACAATATTTTTGATCTAAAGAAACAAAACTATTCACAATTGGTGATAATGTTTACATATATGGAAAGCCAAGTACAAAGTATTGATAAGAAGAGAGAAGTGCAACATTTAAATTGTATATGTGGACATACAATGTTAATGACAACATAATAAAACTATTCACATTTGGTGATAATGATTACATATATGGGTAGGCCAAGTTTATAAAATTGTTAAGAAGAGAGAAATGCAACATTTAAACTGGCTTTATGGCAGTAATAACAATGCTTTGTGTTTCCTGTCCACCAAAAGGAATCATTTTCATGCTTAGTTCAATATAAAATTGGCTACCAACAATATGGTCCAAAATGTCTCTAGCAACATTAGGTTCAGCAAGCAATAGTTGGAAATCTTCTGCGACAACACCCAATAAGGAATTCGCTGGGCCTTCAAATGCAGTAACTTTGAGGAGTTCACCAGTTGCATCTTTCAAGTCCATTTTGAGCATGTAGCTAAAGTCACACACAAGAAGATCTACAGAGCACTTCGGGCAACGAAAAGCAGTAGGGGAAGTTTGCAAAACCTTTTTCTTACATTTTTTATTGTCCACCAATAGAGGACATGAAAGGTAATAAAAGTTGTCAAGGTGCAATTTTGAAATGGAGGCTTTTATGCAAAAAAAATTCTTTTCAAACATCTTTTTATCTGCAAGAGATGAGATATTGACCGGATTTGCAAACTTTATGGGAGAAAGTTGTTTTTGGGACAAGGAACTAAAGGGCTTGGCAGTTTCTCTATTGGCATACCATGTTTGTAAGCTCAAGACCTCTGATAGGTTTGGGTTCATTAGAACTTTAGTTGGGAAAATAGTATCAAGACCTATCCCACACCACGAGGTAATACGTCCCAATTTAATCAAAATAGCATAAGGGTTTGGCTCTACAGGCATATCAGAGATTTGTATCCCATCAATATAGCAATGATGACCCCAAAGTGTAACATCTATGGTACAAGCTGACATGTCAACAATTGTAGCAGTGCATTTGATTGTTTCTGTACCATCTCTTTTATGAATGGTTGATGTAGGGGAGATAGCTATAAGTATTCCAATAACATCGACAATGGAATTGATAGGCAAGAAGGACAATGAATGGATACTTTTGATGTGGAAAGTATGTGTGGGTATTGTGGAGTTCAAGGATGTGAAAGGAGTTACAGTCGATGAGCTATGGAGAATTATTTCATAGGGATGTGTGGAGGAACTATATTTTGTGTTTGTAACTTTCATGCGACCGCTGGAGATGATATAAAGACTATCAATGTGAATAGCATGGTAAAATTCTTCAACTTGTTCGTTGAAGCAAGAAATATGAATTTCAGAGCCTACCATGTCTACGAAATCAAATCCAAAAACTTTTCCATTACGTCCAGCATTTTTATATTCATGGATTGATGATTTCATCAAGGCCCGACCCTCAATGGTCCAATGCTTATGGTTGGGTGTTAACATTTTTATGGGAATTGGTTTATAGGGGGATAAACTTTGTTGAGTTTGAGGCTCTCCATCTTCTTCCAATGGATCATTTGTAGATTCAGAAGATCCCAATGGTGCTGGAGAGCTACTTGATGCGAGGGAGCTTCTAGATTGGAGAAGAGGAGTTGGAGTTCCAACAATTGGTGCAGTGTTTGAAATTAATTCAAGGTTTTCAATAATGATAGCCGTGTAGTTATCAAAAGTGATACATTTAGTAAGAGCATGCAAGTGAAAAAGAAAAAGAATTGTTTTTCGGAAAGTGTGCATGTATGTAAATTCATGGAACATCTTTGAAATCTAAAAAGTTTTTTTTTTGGGAAAGTGTGCACGTACATAAATTTATGGAACATCTTTGAAGTATATTGTTTAAGCAGGACAATAGAACCTTTCACTAAAGCCTCCTCCAACACAAGATCGTTGAATTGAACAGGAAGTAAAGCATGCTGTGTGTGTAAACCATCTGAAAGTTGAATACGGTATTTGATAATTGTAGAGTGAGCTTGTTGAATGGATTCAATGGATGCAACTTGCAAGATGGGGTTCAAACCAAATATGCCTGCAAGAATATCTGCGATGGCATTTGTAGTCAATGTTGCCATTGATTTGTGGATTTAGTGTTCTAAGTGTGCCTGCGAGCATGTAGGAATATGATAATTAGGTTTGGAAGAAAATTGAAATATGCTATATTGGCAGTGCTTTTAATATAAATTTGGTCCATAAGTGGAAAATTTATGTAAAAGATGGTCTACCTTTTTACATTTCCTAAAAATGTGAGTGGTTATTTTCAAAAAATAACAAATGGTAAGGGAAAGAAGGTTTTGTAAGCATTTTGCAAATATATGCAAAGGGAAAAATCCAAAGAAATCCTTTCTTTAAATAATTGCATATATATAAAAAGATATAATGTCTAATTTGTTGAAGATTAAAAAATATTTGCAATATATTTGTTAAGAAATTAACCAAGAATCATAATTTATTATAAAATGTATGGAAAAAAGGAAACTTGCAAAAGTGAGAACTATTTGATGTAATTGATGTATGTTTTTTGTCGAAGGTGAATAATAAAGCTAACAAAAATAATAGGAATTGGAAAAACACAAATAGATAATAAATACAACCAAATTTGATCCTAGTCACATATAGATAATAATTACAACCTAATTTGATCTTAGTTTTTTTGTAGATAATACCTTTTTTGTTCTATATTTTTTTCTAATATAATGAAAAAAAAGAGGATGCAATGTATTTTACCTATTAAAATGTTTGGAGTATACAAAAATAATAACATTTATACCACAAATTGTGCTTGAAGATTTTTGTTGTCCTTGGCAAGGAAAAGTTCTAAAAGGTGCATAAAGAGCAATAAATACAATTTGAAGAATGAATATGATGGAAGATAGATAAGGTACAAAATAACGATAAAGAAGAAATAATGAATTGGAAACATACCTGTAGATAGCACTTGTATATATAATTCTCACAAGGACTGTGTGAGTTGAAACAAATTTGATCCTGTGGATTTAAGAAGTACAACAGATGGTGAGAAAAATTCAATGGCATAACAAACAACTCGACTGTCCAATACAAATAAAGTGCCACTTTTAATGCAAACATAATGATATTCTAACATCGATAAGGTTTGAAATTTGGTGTTAAGTATGGGTGTATCTTTTTGAGTTAAGAATGGGTCTCTGTTTTGTTAATTAAATTGGAAAATAGGGTCACACATTTAGAAAGCAGTGAAATTTTATGTCATTGGTTTTTAAATATTTAGAACTGCAAAAAAAAAAAAAGTATTACATTGGAAACTTATATGTGAAAATGTTGTAAATATATAAGCTTAATAAAAAATAAGTAGTTTATTTATTTCTTGTTTTTATTCGTAATTAGATTCATGTGTACACAATGTTTAAATGCTACATAAGTGGTATATGATGCCATAAAGTGTAATATAATGCCATAAAGTGTAGAACTGCAACAATGAGAGAAAAGTATGAATATTATTGCATATGTATAAGACCATGCACAAGTAGTGCATATCTATAGATATTAATACTTGAGGGATGTTTTTGTACTACAAGGAACACAACCTTGTTTGTTGCGCTAGAAAAAAAAAATGTATTGTACGAGTTTCATACAAAAAAGTAGGCTACTAGCCATAGTTGAAAGTGTTCGTATTGACATTGCAAAATTGCACTATATACACATTTCAAGACAAAAGGTTTCAAGCATTGTTTATATAGTTCTCAAAAGCACATTTAATGTATGGAGCGCCACCCATCCCGTAGACCTCGTTAGCATGCATTTCTCGTAGGAATGCACAAAATGCAGCCAGCTTGTCGCAAGTTGTGTGGAATTCATGTAGTGTGCCTTCCATTGCCTGCACCTTGAAACCTTGGACACTGTGTACATTTAGAACAATTGTCTATATTTTTTGCATACTATTAAAGCAATTAGCAATGATGTCATTGGATAGATCTACAACGTTTGCAGAAGATCCATCCCAATTGGTTGAAGGGGGTGAAACGATTGGAATACCGAGGGAGCTATCACTATCTGATACTTCAATAATATCGGTCCGTCGATGAGGAAACACCATTCCTGTATGTAGTAAATTTAAAAATAACACCTAATGTTAACTAATTTTATTATTGTAAACATCAATAGGGATAAGCATTGAAATCCACATTATAGCAAAGTAGATTATCATAATTTCTTACCATGTCTAACATTATGAATTTTAGCCCTTTTTTTTTTTTATGGTAACTTTGAATATGTACTTGTATAGTAAAATAATAGAGCTATAAGATAACAAAATAACATAAAAGATACTATTAAATAGAGCTATTTAAATTATTCTAAAATCTTAAATTGTATTTCTAAATATACATACTTGTAAAATTTACTTTAAAATTTTGGACACAACAACATTTTTATATATAATGAATATCTTATGTTTTCAAATATTTATAAATATAAATATTTAAGAAATGTTTTCTATTTATAACTACCAATAATATAAACATTTAGAAATATTTTAATAAGGATATGACCACTATAATAACTTCCTTCGATCAAACTAACCTGTAGAACTCCTCAATTTAAGCATTCAAATGTACATTGTAATTTGTCCTTTAACTTAATTGTATATTAAGTATTTACCAAATAGCAACAATTATAAACTTAAATTAGAGAAACTAACATAATCTAAATAAATTTACAAAGGAATTTAAAGATCAAGAGCAATTGGATGCAAAAATTTATACTATAAGAAATTTACCTATTTTAATTAAAGAAATTTGTGGAATGTACAAGAGGGATAAATATATACTATAAGAGATACTAATAAATCTGTATGAATACGTACCTAATAAAATAATTCAATGTTAAATAATTATAATGCAAGGGGATACATTTAGCACATGTGCACCTCTAAGCATTTGTTGGTAGAGGGAAAAGAATGAAAGGAAACACCAGTGCAAATTCTAACTAAAATGCCTGTGAAAGGCTTCAAAAAATTAGCAAAGGTCTTATTATGAATAAGGTGTGAACATTGGATGCCTAGATGGATAGAAACGTAAAAGCATTCTTTCGAACAAGATATCCCTATTAAGCACAATTTTAGCAAGTGAAAAGCACCCCAAAAAGTTAATGAAGAATACAAAAGACAGACTAACGTAGGTATTGGAAAATACAATCAAAAGGGTTTTGTACAGATGGAATAAATGGTAATCATGCATTTACCATATAAGGATAAATGGTAATGAAGCATTTCATCAAACTAATATTAAAGATAAGATAAGATGATATTATAAATGGAATAAATTATATTAATTTCATAGTTAAGATAATTCTATGAAAGATAATGTTTTTATCGCTAACTATATATGTAAAAATCTTCAACATTGATATAGATTATGAATATGTAATGTTTTCAAATATTTTACCAAATACCAACATTTTAAAACTAAAATTAAAAAATAGCATAATTTTAAACTAAAATTAAAAAGACTAACATAGTTTTAAACTAAAATTTAAAAAACTAACATAGGTTTAAACTAAAATTAGGACAACTAACATTATCTAAAAAGTTAACAAAGTTAACATTCAAGCTCTACCTATTTTACTTGTAAAAATTGTAATACAGTAATTTAAGATACCTATGTAAGGACATATCAATGAAATGGGTATTTAGGAATAATATTTTGCAAAAAATTCTATCTACTACTGAATAAAAGCATATTTGTTAAGTATATCACAATTTGATGAGAAATGAATTATTTAAGAAATTTATAAACAAAGAAGGGTGGAATGAGCATGTTAGCGAAGAGGAGTGGAGCACTAATTATGTGAAAATGTTTTTATTTAATAGTTATTTTATCCATCTCTATCTCCTATCTCCTTGTCTTTCGTGCTCTTCCCCCCTCTATCTATCCCTTTTTATATCCATATCTATCCATCTCTCCCCTCTCCCTATTACAAACATAACATGACCATCTTGGTAATCGAGTCTACTTATATTCTTAATTTAGAGGTCTTTTCTAATCGTGTTTGAATCCCTGTAAGTTGATGCATAATTGCTAATTGACCTACATATATTTGCAAAAAACTACACCAAAATTTCCTATAATTGACCTTTCATTATTTTCTTGCCGAAACACTATTGTTCATCTTAAGGGCATGAATTTATATGCATTTTCAATGATACATGATGAAGAGATCTAATTCACCATGAAAGTGGTGGTTAAGTTCCATTTTTTTATGAACTTTATGCCCCTCTCTCTCTCTCGTTTGTATTGTTGAAAATTAAGGTGAATTTAGTCATAATATATTTATTGTTGAAACTGAAGTTAAATCTATTAAATCATCTGCGAAGTATAGGACAGGCAGTATAAGGTTTTAAAATTGTTATTGTTGCCTCCTTGTTTTCATTGAAAAAAGGATTCCTTTATCATCTCATTACAAAAATTACACAGAACCATTAAAGAACTGCCTTAATCATAAGGAGAACTTAAATGAAAATAAATAAATTTATTATTAAAGTAAATAAATTTTACCATTAATCATCCATTTTAATACTATCTTGAATGGATGTTCATACCCTGTTCGAAGTAGATATTAAACAGAACATATAACTTCTACTGTTATTGTACATTAGGCAGAGAGGATGCAATTTAATAATCAATTAATAACTTAATTTGATAAAAAAAATGATGTTTATTTAAAATATTATTTACATTTTTTTTTGGTGTAAAAAGAGTAGTTTTTTGAGTAGTAATTCACTTCACTATGAAACTGTAATATTGGCAGAAAATTTTCTGTGTCAAGTCCTTCCAAATGGTAGGAAAATCTATTCAACAATAAAAGGACAATCATAGTATATATTTCAAAATACACTATATTATCATGTTTAATTTTGTAAATGGTAACTAAATTAAATATACCATACAAGAATGTTCATTGCCATATTTGTTAAATAATTCCCTACAAATAGATAGTTTGCTACTTCAAACATACCATTCAAGAAATGCCCATTCCCATATCTGTTTAAATTATCTGCCTCTGCCCACTGTAATTGGACCACTAGCCTAATTAAAGCATAAACCCATGATTTTAATGGAAGTAAGGAAAACCTAAACTACAGAACAGTTAAAGTTGGGAAGAGAATGGGAAAACATCCACATGAGAAGAAACGAGGGATAGATGGCAGCACTTTGTCTATCTGCACTTTTCGCTTGAAGCCAGGACTCAATAGATTGCATGTAAAAAGCTTGGTGCTGGCAAGATGACATGTGCAAACTACCCAAAAGCTATATTTGAGAAGAACATATCACTTAGTGAGCTATATGTGCATGTTGTTTAACTGTAGATAGCCCTACAAATTAGGTGGAAAAGTGTACAAGTCACCAAAGTTTGACCAGAAAAAGATCTAAGAGTTCCATCAATCACATAAAGAAGTGGAAGAAAAAGACATATCCCACATACAACTGGTACGAGGCACAACTAAGCTGGAAACCTCTTTAAGCCAAATTTAAAGATCAACTCATCACAAATAAGCTAAAGGGCAAACTCAGCACAAAGAAGGTAAGGGTCCTGTTAATATTCACCAGCAACTCCTTATACCATACAAAGATCTTGTTAATATTCACTAGGTTAAGGTAAATTTAGTACAGACAAGCTGAACATGGAAGTTTCACAATGCACATAATTACTCTAACAACATGTAATGTATTAAGACAATCAGTAAGACCTCAAGCGGCATATAGAACTCAATCAAATCCAAAATTTTGGCAGGGGAGACTGTGGTCAACAAATGTCTATCTTAACAATTAACAACTTAACACTTAACACCAATAAGTCGGTTTAGGAATTTAGAACATGTGATTGACTAACATACAAATTTTGAAGCAGAAAAAGGCAACAAAATTGTAACCTCTTTCCCAGTAAGACTATTAAAAGCTTGCAGCCTCTAATAAACAAGTAATTTTGAACATGGTAACATTGCTAGCTAGTAGGACATTCAATAAAATATCTAAGCAGCTCATAAAAACATTTTTTCAGAAAGAACAAATAAAAATAAACTAAAAAGAAAAGCATTTATCAAAATGAAAAAATTTAAACATAGCACCAAATGTTCAGCTTCCACTTAATTCTAATGTATGGAACAGATTCCAGAACTGGAAATAAATGCAAATAGTTGTCTCTGCTCTAGAGGAGGATGTTGCAGACCTGACAATAATTTTGGGTACCTTTGCTATTCAATTGCAGTGCTTGTCAAGCTTGATTAGAACTGGGCAATGATGGGTTGCTATGAGGAAAAAATGGAGAGCAGACACACTATGCGAGGACAACAATCATAGCTCATGACTTTCCCTCTACGTAAGGTACGCTGAATAAACTAAAACCAGAACATATTTATATAACAGACTGTTCTTCAGAGATTTATGTTGCAGACAAGAGCGTTGCATCTCGAGTTTTATTTTAATTTTTAGTAAGAACTATATCAGAAGCAAACCAGAATAGAACTATACAAGCAATGACGAATCTTACCTGCTAGTGAAATAGTAGATGGATGAGAAGCTGTGAACTAATGCAAGCGTCCAACTCCAAAGGTTGATGTTGGAGTGTTCAATTAATAGGTGGCCTTTATATACACATTGGAGGCGGCGATGAAGCGGTGGTTGAAGATAAATCGAAGTGTCAAGAGCTATGAAAATAAATACAACCATCACATTCTCATTGATGAGGTGGTTGAGTAGATGGGTGTAGATACAGGTTTTGTTTATACGCAGATATTGATCAGACCGCAATGAATGTAGACAAGCAAAAAAATTTAAGAGTGCAATAAATGTAAACCAAAAAAGCTTTCACTGTATGCCCACTTGCAATAGGTATTACATAGGCAAATTGTTATGAGTGGCGGCGGGCAGAGAGTTCATCGAAAGATCTAGCAGGGATTGAGAGATCTAGCAGGGATCAAAAGATCTGTGTAATATTTATGGCATTCAAATCTTTATCTGCATTGCCTACGCATGTGGGAGTCGCTGTAGCCATCTCTGAGGCATTAATGTTGTATGCGCTGTATCTTATTTTCACACGTCCAAACCTTCTTTCCAAGCTGCAGCTCGCCATATTGGAGAAGTCAAAAGTCAATACCAGCAAGTGTTTGGAGGAGCCGCTACCAATATAGGTAGGGAAAGCAGCGAACAAACCGTGAATACATGTAATACATGTTTGGAGGAGCCGCTACCAATATATATGATGTGGGAGACGTGGTGTGGTGATTGCTCTCAAGTCTGCAACCTTCTTTAAAGTAATTCCAAACTCGTCAGTCATGTCCATCTGCTCACAGCTCATCCCATCCAGAAGTTTCCACTCAAATGAATGAAGTAAAGAAGCCAAAATGAAATGAACCATACGGCTTGCAATAAATGTAAACCAAATAAGCTTTCACTATATGCCCACTTGCAATAGATATTACAAAGGACTTTCAATGACCCAGATCAAAGTAAGGGTCTCCCGACCGATCTTACACCTTTGGTGGTAAAAATTAGCTTTGCCAGGTTCAACTTGGATACGCCTTCAGCGTAAATTATTGCATGAAATAAATAATAAATTTTCATTTTAAATGTTTTTTTTTGTAGAACATGGGTCTTCCAAAAGATAAAGATGATCCTCAACATGATATAGATCCACAAAATACTAGTTATGCCAATACAGATCACATGGCAGAGGATGATGATGGTGCAGATATGGAAGACACAGAGGTCGATGACAATGATGATGACGACAACGATGACAACGATGATGACGACGACGACGATGACGATGACGACAACGACGACGATGATGATATTGATAATCACGATGGTGATGATGATGATGAGACAATTGGTGATAGTAACTAGTGACATTCATGATCATATAGACTACATCATGGATCATTGTTGATATATCGTTATGATGACTCTTTTCATGGTTACTATCATATGTATCATTTTCACGGCCTACTGTACTATATTGTTGAGTTGTATCATATTTGCATGTATCATTTTCACTATATCATTTGGCCATGTATCATCTTGACTTGTAACAATTTGAGTTACATAATTTATTAATTTTATTAATATCATTTGTACATGTATCATTTTCACTTATGTCAAATGTTGGACATGTATCATTTTGACATGTTTTTGATGTACTGGCATATTTGACTTTCAATTGTTTTAGTTATATATGATGATTATCTTATTAGTATTGACTTGTCAATTTATATATATTAAAAGTGGTCGATGATTTTTGGATGGATATTTATTAAGTATGATGATTTTAATTTACTACTCAGGATGGATGTTGTCAAATTCAATTAAATTATAGATATTTGACTCACTTGTTTTAATTATAGATGATGATCATGTTACAATAATTATAGTGTTATTTAATCATATGAGTTAAGTAATTAAATTACTTACTCTATAATCATATGAGTTATTTAAGAGGCAATCTATATTTAACTAATTAAATTGAAATAAAACATATTAAATTAATAAATGGAAGAAAAACAAGAAGCATTTTTAGAAGCAAAAAAGGAAGCAATAATGGAAGCCAAACTAGAAGCAAACCAAAAGCAATATTGGAAGAAAAACTAGAAGCAAACCCTGAAGCAAAACTGGAGAAAAGTTGGAAGCAAACCTAGAAGCAAAACTTGAAGCAAAATCAGAAGCAAACCTAGAGGCACAACTGGAAGCAAAACCGAAAGCAAACTTGGAAGAAAAAATGGAAGCGAAACCGGAAGCAAAACTGGAAGCGAAACTGAAAGCAAAACTGGAAGCAAACTTGGAAGCAAAACTAGAAGAAAAACTAGAAGCAAAACCAGAAGCAAACTTGGAAGCAAAAGTAGAAGCAAAACCAGAAGCAAAATTGGAAGGAAAACCAGAAGCAAATCTGGAAGCAAAACTCGAAGCAAACCTGGAAACAAACTTGGAAGAAAACTTGGAAGCAAAATCGGAAGCAAAAATGGAAGCAAAAATGGGAGTAGACATGGAAGCAAAATCGAAAGCCAAATTGGGCACCTATTTCGACGCAATTTCTGACGTTTCTTCCCGACGCTATTTTAGGCACTAATGGGAGCGCTGTGATTTTCGGTGCTAAATCTGATGCTAAATCCGGTGGCAACATTGACGCAAAAATCGGCACCGGAATTACCATGCCTGTTTGCGTCAGGTTGAGCGCTAGCCAAATTGTTCAATTCATGAACTCAAATACACTAAAATCTAGCATAAAAGTCGGTGCTAATTGCTTGTTGTGTTGCTGTGTAACATGATCTATGCTAAGATAATCAATATGGGTGTATGCAAAACTAATCTAAATGAAGTTTAAGCTAAGAATATCAAAACCCTAATTACAAATAATGCTAAGTGAATGCATCTAAGTTACCATGAAATCCATTAATGGAAGCTAAGCTAATGATGCAAGTAAATTAAGCTAAAAAGATGCTAAATATGAGTGCAAATAAAAGTGGTTTTAAAAACATAAATTTTCTCTTAAAAGATGGATGGATGAGTTTCAACAACATAAGTTTTCACTTAAAAGGTGGATCCATTTGTCTCCAAATAGTGACTTATTTATAGGAGAGCGAATGATAAATGAAGGGTTAAGATTAAAAAGGTTGATCAATGGTCAAAAATGGAGGAGAGATGAAACATGGATCATGGATTCTCATCAATGGATGAGAATCAATGATCACATGGATCAAGGAAATAATCAAGGGTTCATATTCTTTCAAACAAGCACACATTCAAAACTTGCACAAGAAGTCTTGTAAGTTTGTTATGATGTAGAATATTCCTTTGTTCAAATGAATGAAGAAAGAGAATATTCTTTAGAATATTCTCATGGGTGAGAAAAAATAGATATTTAGTAAATTAAAACAAAGTTTTCATGTACAAAAGGGGAAGGAATATTCTATGAGAGTGTTCCCTTTTGGAGGAATGTACAAAAGAGGAATATTCCTTTGCGAGTGGGGGAAATAAAATAAAGTTTCAATTATACTAATTAGAGGAATTATATGATAGTCATTAAATAAATGATTTAATGAAAAGGGGGATGTGATATGATATCTAATTAAATAACTTAGATTTATTTAATTAAATAAGAGGACTTTAAGGATTAAATTAAATAACTTGATTTATTCAAATTAATATGACAAAATGTTAGCATGAAAGGGGATGAATTAATCTAATTAGGTCAATTAGATTAATAGATGAAAATGATGCAATTAATTAAATAGCTAAGAAAATTTAATCAATTAAGCAAAAAGAGGATGGATTGTAGGACGAAACAATGTTAGTATAGCCAATGTGATCCATCAAGACATTTTTAGGTGTCTACAATATCAAGTCAACTCAGACATTTAAATAGTGAGGATTGTGATCTGTTGCAAACGTATGAGTTAGCTTGGTGAGTCGTTGCATTAGGTTAGAAAGGTGGCATAAATATTAACTTATTTGTAGCCTTTGGTTGCTCACAATTTAGTATAAATAGAGGTTCTCATTCTACCAATTGTCACACTTATCAATCTGATTTATTTTTGTTATTTTGTTGCATTTTCTATGCAAAAGAGTTTAGAGAGCTTTGCTAGTGAGTGAGAATTGTTAGGAAATATTGCATTTAACCCATGAGAGATAAACATGTATACAAGTTTTCCAAAATGCATAGATCAAATAGACAAACTACAAGATAACACAAGACATACCCTGGGAAAATCCTCAAGAGGGAAAAATCTAGCCTCCAAAAGCATTCATACTCCATCATATTAATCAAAAATAAAGCAATAAAAGAGTTACAATGAATACATCTGAAAGCCCTCCAATGCATTCCCATATGTCCAAGCATGAATCCTCAAATCCCATGCCATGCTTCACAAATGCACTCCTCAAGAAGACTCAATAATGACAACCAACCCACTCAGCCAACCTAAACTAGTACACATGTGTTTTCTTTTATAGACACAAGCCCACACACAATACAACTAGTGGTAAGGTAAAACCATGTACCACAAAACCATGTGACTACAAGACCACTAACCCCTTATTTAATATTGGGTACTAAGACATCACATTATTTAATATTTCTCCAATATTAAATTATTATCACATGTCTCCCACACAAATAATAATAATACAATGTTACAATACAACATCAAGTGGACCCCAAATAATTACCTAGTGTGATTAACAACACAACCAAGGTGTATCACAACTAAATAATTATTTAATTACAATAATATGATAAACAAATTTATGCAATGGTGTACAACACCATATCTCAACATTCTCCCACTTGTTGTATATATTGCATAAGGGATCAATGAATAAAATACATAATCATAGCCATGCATGAAACCATATGAATCACCAACATGCTCTCGTGCTCCATCAATATACTTGCAATAAGAACAAAGTGACCACCATCTCAAGCAAGCAATCCTCTCATCCTCCAACATGCCACCTATAGAATACAAGGAACATGCCAAGGTGAAGATGCACCAATCCATGAGCACAAGCATCAAATCCAAGTGATAAAAAAGGCTCTAACCAAGTTGTTGTCAACTAAAAAACCCACACGAGCAGAAATAGCATCCACAACACATGCTAATACATCCAACCATCCATACCTCCAAGGTATCAATACATAAATAAACTCAGGCCAATAAGATATGAAACCTGGAAACTGCAACCACAAGCTCCCTATATCAAATCTGTCAATGAAGAACATACATATCCAGGAACTCCAACTGCATAGGTAATGTCAAAGCATATCAAGTCTACCAATCAACACTATATCAAGGTGTACTAAGTAAATCAAAGCATGAATTACCATGAACAATAACAATGATCCACACATGTAACCCAAAGAGTTGTATAATCTCTCACAACATGTTGCCACCATCCTCCCAAAGCATGAACATCCAGGAAGGAACCATGAAGAGAGAAACTTGTAAACCATAATGTCCTCCTACAAACACCTCAAAAGGGTACTGTTGTGTCAAGTATGATCTCCTAAACAACCCCAAATGAAAAGCCTCAACAACATCCATAACACCCAATCTCATAGATCAAGTACAACATGTGAATCAAAGTAACCATGCCAACATGGATATAAGCCTCTCTAATCAAGAAGATCAAACTCAAAGCAACCATCCCCAATACCAGAAATCATCCCATAAACCATCTCCTAACAATCCTCATCAAATAATGATATCATAAACTCAAATGCACAAGGAGATAACCATGCCAAAACATCTCTTAGAGTGAATCCTCTATAACTAAATAACCATAGCTCAAGGTCCATATCTATGAAAGATAAAGAATTTAAATTCATGCTAAACCATCCTCAAATGAGTATCCAAATCAATCACTGTGAATCAAATCAATATCATGAGAATCAAAGCACAAAGCATAACACATCTAAAATATATAATGGGAAAATACCTCTCAAATCATAAACTGTCGAGTAGACCAATAGTGAGGAATGAGAATGATCCTCCAAGATAACCAAGTCATCATGACTCACTCCAAGAACAATCTCCTCTATCGGTCCATACCAAGTGAAAGATCCTTGATCTTCCTACTGAAACCTCCAGAGAGTAAACATCTTAAGCAAATGTCTCTAATCAGAAGAGGACGCCAACCATCACCTAAATCTCTAAGTATCCATGAGTGCCTATAACCAATCAATCCATGCCAAAATACAAATGCAACATAGCACTATCATGAATTAATCAAGAAAATGATCAATGTACTCAATACAAAGAGAACTACCACAATCAACGTTAAATATCCAACCACAAAATCTGGAACCTATCATGACACCATGATCTAATCATCTCCTCCTAGGAGATCTCACATGCACCATAACATACATCCTAGTATCAAGAGAACATGTAATATGAAAAAATCTAATCTATAATCAAGAGTATATCATGACATCATAACAAACACTCTAAACCAAGAAATCATATCTCCAATCACATGAAGATAACCATACCAATGATGCATCTTCATCACTGCCAACAACTCCCACTGAACCATGATACAAGCTACACATGGCATCATGACTACCATCTTCTCCATGAAGATCATCCAGGTCTACACACACTCAACTACAATTTTAGTAACATATAAGTAAATCAAGATCTCCAAGCCAAGAAGATACATACAACCACCATCAAAACATCATAAACCAATCTACTCACCACCAAGTCATCATTGTCAAAAGCTCCCATTGAAAGTGTATAACCAATGAATGTACCAAGCTATCATGACATCATGATCAAACCACATGCTACAAGTCCCATCACCTGACTAATCAAATACTCTAACCATCTGTCCTCTCAATCCTGAAACAACATACCAAAGCACAAATGACCACAGATAAGGCCAACTAATGAATCAAACCTGGTGGATATAGATAGTCCACATCTGGTCATCCCACTACAACCCAATAGGATTTGCACACCTATAAACTACATAACTCATAGATCCAAACCACTGAAACATGCAAACTCATCATCACATTAGTAATTGGAAAAAAAGATATCAAAGAAGATAACTATGCAGACTAAATGACTCAAACACTAAATCAACCTCAGATCTAATTTTCCAAACATGTCCACAAATGAGTAATCATAGTCAAGGAACTAAATAATCATCAAGAAGATAAGTGAAATCTCCCAACATCAAACCATATCACCACCAAACACCACATACACGATCATGTCGTGCTAATGCATCAAATGTACCTGCATATCCATGAAACCATAACCATAGCCAACACTATACTTGCACTCAACTATCACACATACAAGACTCCAAGTCTCAAACCATTTCCAACCATGTATTTAAAACTAAAGACAACTTGTGTACCTATCACCATCAAAGTCCCAATTCTAAAAATCACCTATAAACCTATACTAGGAATCACTAATCTGATAATCAATTGTAGTATCATAAATATCATATAAAAAAATGTACTCCCTCAAGGTTTTCCCTCTTGACTCATCTGGATGCTCAGCCAATCGCACCTCGAATCTCATGCACCTACAAGTGATCAAATAAGTACCAAACTCAACCTATTCCTCAAAAATTGATAAAAAAAATATGAACCACTGTATAGTACACTGCAAATACTCTCAAACGCCTCTTTGAAATAAAAAATTTGATTATGTATGCAAAAGTTATGACCAAAACCGTGAAAACAAGAGCATCTGACTTCCAGGCCCCAAAAGCATGTCAAATTGGAAAAATAAGGTAACCACACCTATATCACTGTGTAGTGCTTGGAACTAGCTTTCCAATGACTACAAAAATTCAAACATCTGACATATTGGGAAAAATTTATGCTCATTTGAATAAAAGTCCTCCAATCTGGCTTGTTGGTGGCTTTATGGTGGCCCCCAGGCAGAGCCATCGACGACTCGTAAGTAGCGGTGGTCGGTCGGTGGCGCCCCAGCGACACACTGCTAGTGGCATCGTCGGTTGGGCGACATATTCCAAATGTTAAATTTAAATTTGATTTAATCTTTGAAAATAAAATTTCTTTTCTCCTCCCATTATGGACCCGACAGGAATTTTAAATCTGGTTTAATATTCTTTAAATTTCGGGGAGATAGACATTCAAAAACGACAAAAAATTTAATTAAAAAATTGTTTTTAAAAGGCTTTAAAAGACTTTACTGGCAGTGGGAATCCATCCCCCAGACCAGGCATAATACTTGGTTGGTTGCTGGCAGTACAACCGATAGGCTGCTATCAGGTATTGACAACCCGCACGATAATCTGCAAACTATACGTTGGTGGGTACAATATATATATATATATATATATTGATTTTTATTTCTTTTAAAATATTTTCTAACCCTTTTTTTTTTCTTTTGTAGGGATTTTTAATATTTATTTTCCAAAAACCCAATGGTGAATATTATTATTTTTTTTACGAATTTTTTCTAAAGCTTGGGATTTTTATTTTCTGCACATGCTAAATTGGGAAAAATGGCCTTTTCGCTAATTTTTTTTTGCCTTTTTTCAACTTCTCCAAAATAGGTCAAATTTTATGTCAAAATTTGTCTCTCGGTCAACTTAAATCCAACCATGAGGTCCATTTTATCTCAAGAGGTCATCTATGAAATTTTTCCTACAAAACCCTCATATTCAAACTCAAACCAAGAAACCCTTTTTCACCCAAATTTTGAAAACTTCAGATTTGCAATAAAACCAACAAATCTTGACAACCCAAAAACCCAAATCAGCAAATAAATACGTGCAACATGTGTTCCATATCTTGTAATGCCTCAAACCCTACATGCATGTCCATGGCTCCAACTTTGCAAAACCTCTCAAACTAGGGTTATAACAAAAGTTCAACCATGAAAGATCCGATACCACTTGATAGGAAATATTGCATTTAACCCATGATCTTAATCCATTTCCTACATAATCCATGAGAGATAAACATGCGTACAATTTTTCCAAAATGCATATATCAAATAGACAAGCCACAAGATAACACAAGATATACCCTGGGAAAACCCTCAAGAGGGAAAAACCCAACCTCCAAAACCATTCATACTCCATCATATTAATCATCAATAAATAAATACAAGAGTTACAATGAATACCTTTGAAGCATCAATCCCTCCAATGCATTCCCATGTGTTCAAGCATGAATCCACACATCCCATGCCATGCTTCACAAATGCACTTCTCAAGAATATTCCATAATGACAACCAACCCACTCAGCCAACCTAAACTACTACACATGTGTTTGCTTTTATAGAAACAAGCTCACACACAATACAACTAGTGGTAAGGTAAAACCATGTACCACAAAACCATGTGACTACAAAACCACTAACCCGTTATTTAATTTGGGTACTAAGACATCACATTATTTAATATTTCCCCAATATTAAATTATTATCACATGTCTCCCATACAAATAATAATAATACAATGTTATAATACAACATCAAGTGGACTCTAAATAATTACCTAGTGTGATTAACAACACCACCAAGGTGTATCACAACTAAATAATTATTTAATTACAATAATTATATGATAAATTATCAATTTATGCAATGGTGTACAACACCATATCTCAACAAGAATTATTTTAGTGAAGTTTAAATTATTGAGAGTTCTTGGATAGAGGCTGGTTTGGCGATAGGATTGATCTTAGAAGAAGCAAGCATACTTTTCTGGAAGTGGAACTTGGGAAATCAATGTGTTCATCGGAGCTAAAGTCTAGGCATGCTAATTTATATAACCCTACTCTTTCATATTTTAGGTTATTCGTTTATGTTTGCCATGATTATGAAAAGAGTGCTACCAATGCTTGTTTGAGATTTTATGATACTTGGTTGAAGACTTAATAGATGAAACCCTCTTTGATTATCACATACTTAGGTATTATATGTAATAGTGTGGATATATTGTATTTAAAACTATGCTAGGTGGTCAAGGCTATATATATGCTACATAGGTAATGTAGAATGGGAAACAATAGTATGTCGAAGTACTACTTTGGAATCATTAGGTTTTTGAACAAAACTTAACGATAATTCATAACTCCTTAGAAGAATCGGAGTAATCCATTTCTAGGGTTAGGAATTATATTTGAGTGATTATTTTGATAATCATCATATAGGATTGAATAACGTGCTTTTTTATTATGCTAATATATAAAAATTTGTGGGTAAATATATTGCCTTATTGAAAGAAATATTTATTATGAACTAGAAGCTTAATAGCATAACTCGAATATATCTATAAGAAGTAAATAATGATTATAATGGAAAGTTTATATGATTTGCATGTTTTGGGGGGTTGATAGTTGTAATCGACTAGAATCAACTAGAGAGGATTATTATATCATGGTCAAATATATGACAATGATACTATACTATTAATACCATTTGTGTTGTATATCAACCTATGTATGGTTTATGATTTTATCTTGGGATTTGGGTAGACCAAGATTGAGAGTAACCTATGTGATTAAGTTCATCACTTGAATTTGTGAGTTACTATTCGGTTGGAGCCATAGGTGGGATTACCCTATCAAGTTGGAATTGTTACTTGATTGATTGTTTTATCTCTTGACCTGAATTCATTTAATTGATGAGAATCTACTTTTTAAATAGCATTTTATTGATGAGATTACACTTTTGAATATAGTCTTTTATTGTTGGGGTTTTAATTTTGGAATAGAGTCATTTAATGTTATAATGCAAGTCAAAACTATATGTACATAGCATAAGATAGAGTGGATTAAGATACTCATAAGAAATATTGTAGAGATATGAGTTAATGGGAATGTTATTCTTGGGGTTAGGACAATACAAAAGAAAGGGGATAACTTTTGAATATAATACTAATGGTCAATACAAATCAAGCAATTAAATATGGTGAAATAGATGACCTCACTCAAAGTTACTGGGTGTTGAATCTTTGACCAAAATAGTGTAGGTAGCCACTATCTACATTTTCAATTCACTGTGTGATCCAATTTACTTTCTAGGCTAGGGTAATCATATATGAGGTAGTAGACATTATGGTAGCTCTAGATATGTAGGACACATCACTATGCTCAGGAAAGACTATTTGAAGGATGGGTTTACCAAACCAATCTCTTCGTCGAAGGGAGGGCCATCTTACCAAGTTTGGTAGATGTGTGGGGACCTACAATAAGTCCATGGTTGGCAGAAAAGTGCTTGAGTGATGCTTCTCCTCATGTAGTTTGTGGCCAAGATTTTGAAGGAGGACATTCTGGACCATTGGTATTTTTGATTCAAAAATTAATATGTACACGCTAGTATTGGGGACAACTAAAAGGTATGCACCAAGGAAAGAGGGCATTTAGAATGTATGCACCAATGTTGAGACATCTATAATAATTTGTAATTCTAGTTCTTGTAAGCTTGTTGAAGCAATGTATGTAATCATGTAGATCCATCTATATGGAAATTGTAAATACAAAATGTTATATTGAATATATTTGTGTAAACTGAAATCATACTTATATTATTGGAATGATTATTTGATTATGCAATGGAAAATTTTGATAAAGTTATATTTCAAATGATGCATTTATTATTGAATAAAAAAGAAAAAAAAAATGGCTTGTAATGCTAGTTGCGTAACTGTCCACTTGTGGGTAAAACTTAGTAAAATTACTAGGTAGAACGATGGGCATGCTAGAAATAAGGACATCAATAACTAGTACACATATTTTTTTAGAATTTTTTTCTCTATTTTTTATTTTTCCGTGTGTGAAACAAAGACCTTGATGTTCAATGAAAAACCTACATTCACAAGAAATAGAAAATAAATATAATAATAAAATTAAATAAATTCAAAATTATACTTTTTGGAAAGCTTATCATAAGGACTGCATACTTACAAAATAGATCTCCTAAATAACTTCCTTTGATCCCCTAAAAGGTGAAGTAAAAGTGGTTTATTGTCGGCATTTTGATAGGTGTGGATGAGACTCCATTGAGGGTTTGTTTTAAAACTAGGTTGATTCTATACATTCACTAGAAATAGAAAATAAATATAATAATAAAATTAAATATATTCAAAATTATTCTTTTTTGAAACCTTATCATAAAGGCTACATACTTACAAAATAGATGTCTTAAATGACTTCATTTGTTCCCTCAAAAGGTGAAGTAAAAGTGAATTTTTATTAGTATTTTGATAGGTTTGGTGGAGATTCCATTGAGGGTTTGATTTAAGACTAGGGTGATTCTATCCAAGGGGGTTTTATCTAATGGGTTTTGATCCAACTCTCTTCAACTAAAACCATTTAGATGGAACTCCTCAATGCTTAAATAATTAAATTTTCTACAAAATATGTGATTTTAGGCAACAATCAGGATGTCCCAAAAGTGGAACACACTATTGTGGTAGCACCATTGAGTACCCAACCTCATTATGACCTCCCTTTGTTAGGAAATATGATCAATAATAAATTAATCATTACATATAAGATAAAAATAATTGAAATAAAATTGTAAAATAAGTAGAGAAAGCACATTATAAAAAATGAAAAAATATTTTTAGGTGAAAACCTCCACAAAACACCATTTGTTATTGAGGAAACTTATAATAATGTTTGTTTACACAAACATATCAAGACCTAGATTTCACAATATCTTTCTTACATTCTTTTCATAATACATCGAATGCATATACAATCCATTATACACTTCTCATGCAATCTAGCCTCTAACATATACCAATGTATATGCTACATATTCACAATATGTGATATACTTTATGATTGTTTATATTTAAAGTAATCTAAATGGCTGGTAAATAGGTCATAAAATTTCTTCATATAAGATTTTGGTTATACATTTAATTAATAAATAAATAATTTTTCTATAAAGAAAAAACTTATAAATTATCCCTTATTTTATATTATAAGAATAAACTAGGTGAATGTAAGAAGTTGGGTCTATTTTTTGATCAAAAAGTGGAAGTCTTTTTCTTGAAAATCAAAGTTTGTCATAACTAGAGTAAAATGTTGAAGCAGTTACACATGAAATATGTGTAAAAATATGAAATATTGGACTTTGTTTTTAATTTTCAAATATGTAATTTATTCTAATACCCAAATAATAAAAGTTGGTTTTGTATAGAATGTATAAAAGTGACTTTTTTTTTAATCATATGTTTTGGGCCAAAACATACATATGTACAACCAACATAATTTGACCTAAATGAAAGTATTTTTTCAATTGATTTTGTGAAAATATGCAAATAATGGTGAAATTTGGTTAGATATTTTTATAATTTTTAGTAAATAGTTTTTTATTAGTTTTTACTAGCACTACTTTGTGGTTTTTAAAACCCCTCAAACCAACATAATTTGAACTATACTAATTGTAAAATAATATTTTTCCTTATGTAAAGAATGATTTCTATATTTGTCAAACAATATTTTTTTTTAATTTCAAAATCAAAAGTTATTAAAAAGATAGTAATATATGTCATTTCAAGTTTATCAATCATTTTGTTTAAAAAATTATTATTAAATAGAGAAATATGTCCAAAAGTTAAAAAAAAATACATATTTGGAAACTAGACATTATCTGCAATGGATTTTAATTTAGTCGAATTTTTTTAAAAAGAAAAGTTGTCAACCATATTGCTAAAGTTAGTTTTTCTCTTGTTGTTAACATTTCAAGGCCAAGTTTAAGGGTTGGGTTTCCAAGCTTAAAACAAAAGCAAAAGTGTGAGTTTTAAATTTAAAATTTTATAGAACACGTACCTACTCCAAAATCCATACTCATTCATTCTAAAATATAATGAGTGTGTGATCTAAATAAAAACAGTAATTGTTTCTTTCTCAAATACATATCTATTTTAAAATATGTGTTTATTTGTAAAATGCATATCCATTTTAAAAACTAAAATATGTAGTTCCATACCAGTAGAATTTTAAGTTCAAGCACCCATTTTTAAACAGGTATATATTTTTTATCAAATGTCTACTTGTTTTTGTCGAAAAAATTCTTCCAATAAGACTTCCACTAAAAGTGCATTCAACTTCTTGCATCCACCCAACCTTATAACCTTAATTATAAACAAAAGATTTACCAAATAAACTATTGTAAAAATGATTTGAAATTTCTAAATAAAATTTCAAAAAATACAAAGTTAAAGTACTCTACTACTAGATCCTCTCCTCTATTACATTAAAATAATCCAAAAACATTTTAATCTAGCTTGCAAATTTATATTATATCGTTTAACAAACATTTTCATTACCTTTTAAGAGAAGATTTCTGTGGGCCCAAAACAACTCGAGGCATCAATTAAAACCGATTACGGGCCCTGAAATCGATATCTTGCCAGTCATTACCGGTTCTTCAAGTCGCCGTGATTTCAAACGAGGATATTCCTCCCTTCTACCCCGGTCAACGACTAGTGTAAATAGGTAGATAAATGACCAGTCGGTCAGGCATTGACCTATATTTTTAGTTGGGCATCACATGATCAGCTGTATTTGCTGAGCTTAATATTGTATGTTGACCTTATACTTATTTGTATACTGGTGAATGTCTTTTTCTTTGTTTTGGCTCCATTTTTAATAGATTGATTTTTTTACAATAACAAAAGGATTAACTTCTTATTTTTTTAAATCATTGAATATTATGTGAAAATTGAAGATGGAAATACCTTTCATTTGTAATATTCGTATTTAATTAATTGTAAGATCTTCTTATTATTTCTAAGAGATATTTTAGAGCTATTATTATTATTATTTGTAGATTTTATCATAATATCTATTTTGTATGTTTGAAAATGTAATATTTTATTTAATTATTGAATCTATATTTTCATAGTTTGTAATAAGAAAAACAATTTTCCCTATCACATATATATGAAAAAGCACAAGAACTAGTTTTTATGCAATAATAGATTAAAAACACCAAACAGAAATTCAAATTTTCATCAAATCCACATTTAGAAAAATCAAATCTACAATCACAAAATTGATCTAAAATGAGAAACAAATTATTTATTGATTATAAAACATTCTTCCAAACATCGTTAATAAGATTTATCATGTATCAATTTTTTTTAATTAATTTTTTTGTTATTTTATTCATTTTCCAAAAAATTACATTAAGGCTATAAATTTTATTTTTCTTTCCAATCTTTAAAGTGACGAAGACTTAAGTTTGAATTTCAGCAGAACGTTCTGTTTTTTTCTATCATACTCATTTCGAATTTCAGTTAATACGGTCAAATGTACATCTTGTATAAGATACCCCGTACAGATCTTTTTGCTTTTTGGCGGCCAATGTCTTCATTTCTGGTCTTCTCTGTAACAGTAGCTGTAACAGCATTGGGCATTTGGATTTGGATGAGAAGATTGAGGGATCGAATCCCAGGGGGACCTAGAGCATGGCCCTTGCTGGGTTCTACCCTCGAACTCACAACAAATTTCCATCGCCTGTACGACTGGATCACAGACTATGCAATGAAAATGCCCACGTTCGAGGCGAGCCACATGGGTTTCAGATTCTTGTTTACTGTGGATCCTGCAAACGTTGAATATATGCTCAAGACTAACTTTCATAACTATGTAAAGGTCAGAGTTTTTAAGTTTCTGAATTCTATTATCTGTGACAATGAAATTGGGCTTTAAGTTTTTTAATTTTTTAGTTTTAGTTTTTAAAGTTGTTTCTTATTCTTTCCTTAATTTTGCAGGGGAGTGCTGCTCATGAGATTCAGTATGACTTTCTGGGTGATGGCATTTTGAACTCGGACGGGGAAATGTGGAGAGTCCAGCGCAAATCTGCCAGACTGGAGTTTTCGCCCAAGATGCTGCGACTTTACAGTACAGACGCCTTCAGGAAATATGCGGTGAAATTAAACACTGTTTTGGAGCAACAGGCCATTAATAGTGCGGTTGTAAATATGCAGGTAACTCTGTTCATTGCATTGTGTAAAGTTTTTATGGATTACTGGTTTCTTTCTTTGAGTTGGGTTTTACTTAGACCTCATTATATATATATATTTTATGTTTGTTTTTTTGGACTATTTTGGGACTGTTGAAATTGGAGAGCTTGAATAAATTTATTCTATAACAAAATTTATAGATCCAATGATCTTTAAATGGATAACATATATGCATAGATGTGTCTTTTACATGAAAAGTGATTTTCCATTGCAAATATTTTTTTGTGTGATTAAATATAATTTTAACACCCCTTAAATTTTATTTTATATAGCTACTCATGTACAAATGAATAATATTTAACACCTTTGATTACTTTTGTTCATCATTATCCATACTAAGATGTTTTTCATAGTTCTGTCAATAAAAGAAGGTGAAGTCATTTGCAATGGTCTTTGTGATCAAAACCTTCATAGATTTAGCAACAATCTTTGCAATCAACACTACAAATTTTTAGACTCAACAATGATCTTTGTGATCAATGTCACAAATTCTTAGATTTGACAACAATCTCTACAATCAACACTACAATTTTTTAGATTCAACAAATATATGTACAATCAATACTACAATTTTTTAGATTTAGCAATGATTTTTGTGATCAATGCTATCAATTTTTAAATTTAACAATGATTTCTACAATCAATGCTATCTTTTTAGATTATCAATGATCTCAACAATCAATGCTACAACATTTTAGATTTAACAACAATCTTTGTGATCAATAATACATTTTTTTATATCTCATCTCCATGAGCTCTCTAATATCTTGATGATGGATCTTGGAATGTGATCCAAAATGTTGATGCTAAAAATCTTATACAATCAAATCCAAAAACATCAACAATAATCTTGTGGATTGTGGAGATTTGATAACATTAAACAATCTTTCCAATGAATGCTACTTATTCACATATATAAGTTCTCTAACTACAAATCGCATGCATCTACATGGATTGAATTCAAGTGGCCTTCATAGTGTGGTCAAAAGTCTATAGACTAAATTATATAGTTTTTAGGATGATAGCTAGCTCTACATGTCTTTAATGCTACAATAAAATTTTCTTGTGGAAAGAAAGAAGAAAATATGATAGATTGAAAACATATAAGGTTGACTAAAATGGTCAAATTGTGAAAATAGGAGGTGTAGCCAACAAGTTTTTTTAAAATATATATATACTACAAATAATTATTTCTTATTATTGATAGTGGTTTTCTTCAAATCTTTATAATTCCTCAAGGTTGAGCTCAAATCAACATGAATGGTTAATATTGCAAGCTACCTCATACCACAAAATCTAGAGTCTTTTCAAATTCGTACACCCCCCCAACCTGCCCCCCCCCACACACAAAAATATCTATATCAAAAGTGATACTCTTTAGTAAGTTCAAACTTCCAAACAATTCAGTGTATTTACCCTCTTTGTTTGATTATGTTGACAATTATTTAATGGTTGATGAAAGAAATTAATAGTTTATTTCAACAACTCCCTTAATTTTTACCACTAGTTGCTTCAACATCCCAAATTCTTTCTTAGATGTTCAAATTTCTCTTTTGATAATGCCTTTGTGAATATATCTACCAACTGATCTTTTGATCTACAAAACTCCAAGTAGATTTCTTCATTGTTCACTAGTTCTCTTGATGAAATGATACTTGTATTAATTTTGTGCTTCACTAATAACAAATAGCAAGATAGTTGCTTCCTTTGAGTTGTAACAAATGATTATCAGTCACCCAAATCAAAGCCTTGTTTGATTGCTATTTTATTTAACATGAGAATATTTATGATTGTACAAAATTTTGAACATATTTGTGACATTTTGTTAATTAGATACATCAAACCATCCAAAGTTCTTTCATAGATTGTTTCTTCCACTTTTTGAACCATCACAATTTTTTTTGAAAGACTCTTCAATCCGCAAAAAGTACAAGGATGAAAATCCCAACAAGTTTTCTTTTTATATCCTTGCGTATTACAATAAGAACATTGAGAACATTGCATTTATTGAGTTGACTTGATTGTAACTATATTACCTGTATCATCATTTGTATTTTTTTTTTACTTCTAATGTATCCAAGTCTTCATTCTCAGCCTCTCACTTGATTTGATGGACTCTCTAATTTTTTAGCTATATATTTTCAAACCTTTTTTTTTATATATATCATAATTCATTCTTTTCATAATCTTAAAACCAGCATGTTTTTTGCAAAACATAATTTGTTATTATCATCATAATTAGCAAGATTTGTAGATTCAAAAACATTGTTATTTCCAACCTTACACTCTTTATCTTTAGCTATATCACATATATCAAATGATTCATCAAATAAATAACACAAATCATTTCTATCACATGAAACATTACATAGTATAATCTTACACCTTATGCACACATTTTCTTTTAGAGATGCTTCAAATAATTGATCTAATAAATTATTTTCTTATCTTTATCTTTAGCTATATCACATATATCAAATGATTCATCAAATAAATAACACAAATCATTTCCATCACATGAAACATTACATAGTATAATCTTACACCTTATGCACACATTTTCTTTTAGAGATGCTTCAAATAATTGATCTAATAAATTATTTTCTTTTCAATTTTGATATTTCATCATTTTGAGAATTATTTTCCTTTGTAAGGATTTTAGATTATTTATCAATCTCCACTTCAACTTTTCTTCCAATCCTTCATTTTTTCTTTTTAACTTTTATCAATTCTTCTTCTAAAATATTTTTTCACATCAAAATTTCATTTTCTTTCTTCACTCTTTTACTAATCTTTCCCATTGAAACAAATGATTTTAAAAATGACTTACTGCAGTGCGTCTAGTAAATTTTTTTCATGTGACTGGTGGCGCTAACGTGACACACCGTCCGGTACCATGGGGATGGTGGGGAGACTAGACCTCGTGACGTCTTGCCTGCAACAGGATGCTTTAGCCAATCAAGCTAGGTCCACCGCCCATTATAGGGAAATGTTAGACTCAATAGAAAGAAAACCTTTCTTCATAACTATAGGTACATAGATCTTTCATGTTGGCAACAACCGATACAACATAGAAGTATGCTAATGATTGAATTCATGTGCTTGTCTCCTCTACAATGAGAATTTCCCTCATGTCCTTAGTCCTCAGAAGACAAGGCTAACAATAAAATCTACATAGTGCGCACATAAGTTAGATGGGACCACACTTGCTCCACTGATATATGACAATAGATATATGCATGTCACTTTTCTACAGCTTGTGCTCTTCTTTTGTGTTTCATGGTTTGGGCTTGGTCAATAAAGCATGGTGCTAGACACATCGAAATGCACTTCTAACAACAAATGTCAACCTTACAACTTTTAATTTGCCTTACATAAGTTCAAATTCTGTCAAACATTTGTGCTGGGACTATGTAAATGTCTTTCAAGCTCTTGAAAATGAATCAACACCATATATTACTTGGTTACTTTGAGACCTCCATACTACTTTTTATTGTGAAAGAATCTTTTGTACCTTACATCACTTGACATATCTTGTTTTTCATTCTTCTATACTCTCAATGTTTTGTAATTACCATTCTTCCTTTCACAATTTTTTCTACAACAATCAGACTTTGATATCAATTGTTGAAATTGAAAAACTTGAATGGATTTTCTCTATTATAAAACTTATAGATCCAATGACCTTTAAATAGATAATATATATGAATAGATCTATCTTTTATATGAAATATGACTCTCCATTACAAATGTTTTGAAGTGTGAAAAAGTACAATTTATATTTTGAACAGGGGCTACCTTTCATTTTCTTTCTGTTCTAGTATAATTCCTAACTCTTTTCTTTGGTAAGCAAATGGAATTAGTAAGACTGAATTTAGAATTAATTAGACTGTGAGTTTAGAATGATAAACACAATGTACTGTGAATTTTTGAACTGTGAATTTAGATAGACAAAAGCCTATGGAACAAAGGAGACGGCCTAAACTGGAATTTGCATGAGCTTTCAGAAAAACTGTGTTTGAAATTTCTGGCCGTGAATTTAAACTGACTGACGCAATTCCTAGTCGACGTTTTTTTCTTTACTGTACTTCATCTAATTTTTCATCTCTGATCTGGTTCTACAAGATGTTTCATTTAAGGGATTTTAACCATTTTAGTTTACCTCGCACTGTAATGATGATATTATGTGGACACTGGAAATTAAAATGATAAATTCCTTTCTTGAGTTGTAAAGGTTTGGAGAATTGCCTTATATGCAGGATATGCTAATGCGGATGACGTTTGATTCTATATGTGAGCTTAGCTTTGGAGTAGAAATCGGTAGCCTGGCCGCCTCTTTACCAGATGTCCCCTTTGCTTCAGCTTTTGACAGGTCTAATGCTCTCTGCGCTTCTCGATACTTCGACCCCTTTTGGAAACTAAAGAAGCGCTTTAACATAGGTTCAGAGGCCAAAGTCAAAGAGGACGTCAGGGTTTTGGACAATTTTATCTACCCTTTGATACAGAAGCGCAAACAATCCATCCAAGATAACGAGGTACCAGACGGGAACCCTAATGAAATAGTTATTTTTTATTCAATGAAGGTTATGAATATTTTTACCCTGATTAATTGCAGGTGAGGTCCAAGTCTGATCTCCTGTCAAGAATCCTGTTAATGGCCAAGGAGAATTCAGAATTATATGATGATAGAAAGCTGAGAGATGCAGTTCTGAATTTTCTTTTTGCGGGACGAGATGGCACGGCTATCACTCTTTCCTGGTTACTTTGGTTGCTGTCTGAAAATTCCCAAGTAGAAGAGAAAATAGTGCAAGAGTTGCACAATATTCCAGGATTTAGTGGCACCACCATTGATGAGAATGGTGTTGGTTGCTTTAAGAAATACTCTGAACTGCTGACCTATGACGTACTGAATAATAATATGCATTATTTGCATGCTGCCATCACTGAAACGTTGCGCTTATACCCTGTTGTTCCTCTGGTAATTCACATTTTTCCATTTAAAATTCTGATGAAATGAAAAAAATTACAAAACCCCAAATTTTCACGGCCCATGAGATTCAATTGAGGAGTTTCTAAGTAAAAAACTGTGTTTGATTTTCTTTCAACTTTTCAGATCACAGTTTGTGATTTAGGAGTTTCAAAAATATATATATATATATATATTTGTGTTTAGGAAAATGTTGTATTTTTTTTTTTTTCAAGTTTTCAAATCATATTTTAGAAATTTCAAAATAAAAATTGTGTTTGATATTTTCTGGACATTTCAGATTACATTTCATGGTTAAGAGTTTTAAGAGAAATTGTATATATATATTTTTTTTATGACTAAGAATTCCAAAAACATTTGTATTTTTCTCTCAACATTTCAGATCACACTTCTCTTTAAGAGAGATTGTTTGTGTTTGTTGTGCTCAGCCCCCCTGTTTGGAATGTTGACTGTTGCTATAGTGTTGCTGTCTTTGTGCTGTTTGTTCCATGTTATATGCTCCTTGTTAGTTGGCTGAGTATTTTTGTCCCATCTTTCTAGCTTTGTAAAAAAGAGTTAAGACCCTTTCAAAAACTCTAAATATTTATTAAAAAATTATTTTAGATCACATTCTATAATTAGAAGTTTTAGGAGAGATTATATTTTATTCTTGTTTCAACATTTCAAATTATATTCCATGATTAAGAGTTTTAGGAAAAAATTATGTTCAATTTTTTCTTGACGTTCAGATTACACTATATGATCATAAGTTTGAAGAAACATGTTTATTCAATTTTTATCTCAATATTTCAAATCACACTCTATAATTTAAAATTTTAAAAATTGATGAGAAACCCCTCAATTTAATTATGAATTTTAAGTCAATGTTTGTCTGCATTGTAGGATGGGAAGACTGCTGTGAGTAGTGACATTCTACCGGATGGCAGTAGAATTGCAAAGGAGAATGTGATATTCTATGTACCATACGCAATGGGGCGAATGCAGAGAGTTTGGGGGGATGATGCCATGGAATTCAAGCCTGAGAGATGGCTTAACGAGGATGGCATATTTCAGCCTCAGTCTCCATTTAAATTCACAGCATTTCAGGCATGTATTCTTAACCTTTTGGAATTTTTATTATCACACTACTTTTGTGTTTCGCTGACTGTGATTTGATATGAAATGTAGGCTGGGCCGAGAAATTGCATGGGAAAGGAGTCGGCCTACTTGCAGATGAAAATGGCTGCTGCATTGCTTCTGCGTTTCTTCACGTTTGAAATGGTAAAAGGTCACTTAGTACAGTACAGGATGGCCTTAAGCTTGCTCATGCCCTCTTTGCCGATGACCGTCCACCGGCGAGGAAGCAGATGATAACCCGGAACACTTATTTTTATGGTGGGCCCGACCCTCTCTGTCCTGCGCCACACTGTTCTTGATATTTGACTGCCTGGTCCTGCCCCATTCATTTAAGCTCACAGATGTCAAATGGAAATGGATATTTATTTTTTGGTTTAGAGATGGCTTATAGTAATATGAGACTATTCCATTTTTCATCCATGTCGGAAGCATCTAACTGTGCTAGAAACGAGGTGTACATACCCTATCCCCTGCAGGATTTGAACTTGTGACCTCTACAAGTTCTGCACCATTAAGCCAATTCATGAGTATTATTAGGCCAACTGAGGAGTACTAGATAATATGAATATAATGAAGTTTAGATAAGATAAATATTCAATAATTTTTTCTGAATATTTTCTTTGGAAATTTAAGATTAGTATAAAAAAAATGATTTTATTTAATTAAATTTATTTAAAAAAATAAATATATTCAAATAATCAGTTGGATTAATATTAAAATTAATGATAATTAAATATGATTTATAGTTTGAGAATAAATATTAAAAGGGATGGGTTAGATATTATAAAGAAATTTCTCAATTGTTTGTATTTTTAAAGTTGAATTAGAAGATCATTGATCTACAAATTGCTTGTTCATTCTTTAGGTTCACTTTTGTGTGTAGACCTCAATCTATGAGTAGATCTAAATTGGTGCTTGTAGATATGATTTGATAGAAGATGGCCTCTTGAGGTTCCTTTGCCTCATTTTTTTTAGCTTGCTTGTTTTAGGGACATGCAATGTCCACAAACACCTTTGGGGAATTTGTTGGATTACAAGAGCCATGTTCTCCTTGGTCAAACCCCTAATAGACCAAACGCTATAGCTTTGAGTGAAACAATTGATAATAGCAAAAAACGTGTAACAACCTAAAATGATCTCACAAGCAAACTCTAGCTCATAGATCTCCCTCTAGCTCATAGATCTAGATAATCCTTTTTAGATTCCAACATTAAGATGATATTAAAATGACTTAATGAGTGTCCTTAAAATCAACAAATTGACACAAAAATCAACATAACATATGTCGAAATTAGCTCACAAATGCTAGTGAAGTGGTTGACGAGGCAATAATTTAAATTTTGAATTTTAAAAATGAAGGGTTCTAATATACAATTACATAATTAACCTAGGTCAAATCCATGTGGTTGTGTAACATCACTTATTCTCAATCCTTTGAATGGAAAGTTTACAATCAATAATTTATGATGATATATTAAAATATCCATGAATAGATTTGTGTCAATAGATGCAATTGTTATTATTTTTCTAACAAAATTACTAAGGTATGTGTCGGGTGATCCCACAATAGTGGTTTACAATTTTTGGCCAAATTGGACACTGAAATTATTATTTTTAACTAAATTTTCACATTCGAGCACCTATAGCGATTAGCGACTAAACCGTGAGGAATTTGAAGATGATACAAACTAAAGTCTCATCATATTTTGTCTGTAGATTCTTAAAATATTTTTTTCAAAATTTTTGGAATCAGATTGCATTTCTTTTTCCATCTCCCACGAAAACTAGTTTTTTTAGAAAACAACATTTTTAAAAAGTGATGCACACTATATAATGCATAATTTTTTTCCTTGAAGGATAAAATTCTAATTCTTTCGAATTTAGATTTGTAACTCCGATATTTAGTGCTTCCACTTGGTTAGATAGTTTTTTATTGAATATTTTTTCTTTAATCAAGTTTCGAAGTCAAACCAGTTACAATTCAGATATAGCACGACCGTATAACGTGTAACTTTTTTTGTATATATTGAAATTCATTTTTTTTTTTGTTGGATCAAGGATTTCAATATCTGGTGCACTCATATTTTTCAACTTTTTTTTTTGATAATATGTTATTTTTCCACATGTGCAGAGAACAAAGACCTTCATTTTTGGTGAAAACCCTATATTTAATAAAACTAAAAAAACAAATACATAATAAAACCAAAACATATCAAAATTATATTTGTTGGATAGCTAATTTTGAGGACTACCTGATTCTAGTTGGGTTTGTGAAGTCTGCCATTTTCATCTTCAACCCGAGCTCCAAAGTGCAAAAATTTAGATGTTTTTTGTGTCTAAGGGGGACAATGAGGGATAAGGGGGGTTCAACCGAACCACCTTTTAATTTGCATTTCCTTTGGATTTTTGGGCGAGGAATGGGGGGGGAAAGCATTTAAGTGGGTTCGCTCGAACTTGTAGGTTCGTTCAAACTCCTAAAACCATTTTTTTTGTCATAGGCTCATTTTTTGTGAGTTTTCCTTCCCCCATCAAATTGTAAACTACTATTGTGGCTTCACCCTGTCGAGATGTATTGATTGGTAGGAACATGTATTGGAGAAGGTGAGCTAGGTTTTGGCTTGTGATGTTGATAGGGGAGAGGGCCCAATAGTGGTGTGGGGTCCTATAGTTGGTATAAAAGCTACCATGTGGGACCCACCACTACTTACAAAACTAAAAATTATTTATAATATTATATATATTTATTCTTTAAATATTCAACCAAAAAGAATTTGTAAGGTTTAGATTATTATCAAAATAAATGCAATCATTGTTCAAATTTAAAATGTTCAATAAACAGAATATATTTTATTAATATAGGTGGCAAAGAGTTGACACCTATAAAACTCAATGTCAATATTCTCATGTGACATAAATTGAACGCATTCTCTCTACAAGATATGTGATGGCATATGCTAATATAAAGTGCATATATAAAATAGTTGGATATTAATTGTCCCAAATACATAAGTAGTTGTTACTCATAAAATAATATTGTAATACAAATATAAAACCCTTTTGTAATAAAATAAATTATCAATTGTCCCATCAAAGAAAATTAATTGTTTCATATTTTAACATGGACATGAAATCTTCAAGTCATACCTAACAACTAGTCATTTCCACCATGAATGATTGCAAGAGTAACATCAAATATGTAAGTCTCATCAATCAAGTTGTCAATTTTTTGAAAGGATGAAAAACAAAAAGAAAAAATAAATGCATTCAAACTTGTGACCATAATTCAAAGATATTTGAATCTATCAATTCCATCCATGTATTCCTCTATTTTATATGCTTCAATCCTTACTTCATGATATTGGCTAATGGATGATGCATCACAATTGAAAATCATCCAATCAAATGGAACTGCATAAATCACTAACGACTAGTTTATTGGATGTCATGGTTATAAATATATCATGTTCTCTACTAGCGTTTTTCTACAAACCCATATAGAATTTTTCTACAAGATGCTATAGTTTTTCTAGTCTATTATCTACCACAACATTATTAACAAGTTGTGTTTCTAGTCTTCTATCTACCACAACATTATCAATTATAAGTTTAGATTATGTAACAAGATCGAAGTTTACCCTATTGTTTTCACCTAAGTTTTAACCCATATATGTGAAAAGATCAAGTTCATCAACATAAAAAAAATAAAAATTCCAATTCAGTAACATAGATGCATATTTGGAAATTTGTGGATATCTTGGAAGGAATTCAGAATATTTTTTTTGGACGGGTGTTGAAGATAAAAAAATAACTCATTTGGTTGCTCGGGATGATGTTTGTCGCCCTAAAAAGGCTGGTGGGATGGGAATCCGTAAAATTAGAACTTTCAACATTGCCCTTTTGGGTAAACAGTTATGGAATCTTTTGCTGGCCAAAAGTGAGTGGGCGAAAATTGCTTGGAGCAAATACTTACATGGTGCTGATGGGATTAGATATTTTCTATCTCATGAGTTTAATCCTCTGTATGGTTCTGTGTTATGGAATTCTATGTTGAAGGCTTGTAGCTAAGGGTCATTTTTGGCAGTTGGGTAATGGGAGGAGAATTCTATTTTGGGAGGATAATTGGTTTGGTAATCGGCCTCTCAAGGATGAGCCATGGGCTCTTCCCTTTATGGACCTCTGTGTGCGACTGTTTGGCAGATTTGTTGCTGACTATATTGATGGAGGTTGTTGGAGGAAGTTGCATGAGGTGGACCTTGGGCTGGAAATTATTTATAAGGCTCTTTCTTTGCTTCATATTCCTTCTTCTCCTTCTCTTGATAGGTTTGTTTGGGAGCCTTCCTCTATGAGTAACTTCTCTGTTGCTTTGGATTTTCATCTCAATGAATCCTTTATTGGCTCGCTGCCTTTTTGGGATTCTGTTTGGTCCTCAAGATTGATTCCTAAGATCAACATTTTCTTTTGGCTATTATGTCAAAACAAAATTTCATCTACTGATAATATGATTAAAAGAGGTTTTGTTATGCCCAATAGATGCTTTCTTTGTGAAGAGGAAGAGGAAAACACTTGTCATTTGTTGATTGGCTGCAAATATGTTGATGTGATCTGGAAGCATGTGCTCTCGCTTTGGAACATTTGTTGGGTGTTTCCTGGGTCTGTCAAAGATTTATGGTTTCAATGGGTTGGCCCTTCTGTTAATCCAACTCTGCAGATACTGTGATCTCTCACTTTGCCTCATTTGATTTTGGGGTTATGGTTGGAGCGAAACAACATAATTTTTAGAAATTCTTCTCTTCTGACTTTAGTTGTGGCTCATAAAATTTGTGCAGGAATTAAGGAAAACTTTCTTTCTGGAATCTCCTTTTATGTTGGTCATAAAATTAATCTTAGTCCCTATGATATCTCTATTGCTCAAAAGTGGAAGCTACCTTGTGATATATCTCTTCCGGTCTCTAAAGGGAAATCTTCAAGAGAAGATGTTGCTTGGAAGGCACCATCGGATGGTTGGGTTAAGATGAATTTTGATGGTGTGGCTAAAGGAAATCCAGGACTTGCAGGATGTGGGGGAGTGATTAGAAATTCTAATGGTAAGCTTGTCTCTACTGTGGTGCTCCCTTTGGGAATCCAGACAAACCACTACGCGGAGGCGGCTGCAGTCTATCATGGACTCAAATTGGCTCAAAGTAAAGGGTATAGGAAGCTCTGGGTGGAAGGTGACTCTTTGAATATTATAAACAAATTGAAGAAGGCCCCACCTCCATCTTGGACTATTGAGGCCTTGGCTAGGAACTCTATTAAAATTATTAATTCCTTGGATAATTTTAATATCTCTCATAGATTGAGAGAGGGAAATATGTTAGCTGATTTTTTCGCTAACTGTGGTGTTAGAGAAAAAAAGGAATGGGATTTAAATGATCCTATTCCTTTTGAAGCAACGACTATTATTATTAATGAATGCTAATCTTATGCCGATCTTTGCTAGCTTTGGGGGATGCATGTCCTTAGTCACGTGGTCGAATGGTTTGAATGAGGATGTTAAAGTTATGAGGATGAAGGACGACTTTCACAAGGATCAGAGTTATATTTCATTATTGCATATCTGTCCTTTGGCTGGCTTCGCATGGATTTTGGGTGATATTGGCATTAGCTTCTGGAGTCTTCTGTTGATTATTCTCGCTCTGGGTCGTGTTTGTATTAGTCTCATTTGGTTTCGGTTGTGTGCTTCGCTTCACCTTGCGATGGGTGGGGACAAAAATCGTGTCGAGCCTAAGTCCTGTGATTTTGCTAAGTAGAGGAAGGAGGTGTGGGAGATTTTAGAGAAGGGTGGCTTAACTGTGTATATGGAGAAATTGCATGGCTATAATTCTTAGGTCACCAATATGGTTGCTCAAGGGTGGAATGAGAGAACCTTGAATTTGGGAGGTAAGGAAATTGTGGTGGACGAAGAATTCATAGCCCAAATTACTGGTTTGGCTATGCAGGGTATGAAGGTGTTTAGAGACAAGAAAGATTCACAGGATGCGATGTCTATTTTCTTCAAAGGGAATGAGGTTGTTGATTTGAAAAAAGGTGAAGAGTGGTGGTTACTACAGGAGCTCTTTGAAAGCACTTTGGTGTGATATTATGAGGTATGTTACCTTGGAAGGAAGGTATATGGCTATTAACAATTACCATTTCCTTTTGCTAAACCATTTCCAGCATAAGAAATGGGTTTCCTTTCCTTACTATTTGTTGTTGTCGCTTGACACAGGGATTAAGGAACGTATGAAAAACCCCAAGAACCCCGTCTTGCATGTGGGGTTAATTATCTTGATCTATGAACATGTCAAAGTGCATGAGGTGCACAAATCTCTTGTGTCTCCAAAGGAAAATGTTGCTAAACCCCGAGAGGGTTATGAGACGGATTCGGGTGAGGAAAGGGTTAGTAAAAAAGCTAAGAAGAGGAGGCTTATTTTGAGCAAAGAGTTTGAGTCTGATAGGGATGATGATGTTGACTATGTCTCGGGCTCCTATGCCTCTTTTGAGGAGGGACCCTCTTCCCCTATTTTGGGTAAAACTGGGAATAGGAAGCCGGATAATAAAAAGGGTTATACTACTTGTAGTGATGATGTGGTTGCGAAGGCTCATCCTAAGGGGGCTAAGGAAAAAAATGATCTTTATGGGGAAGCTTCCTCTCCTCCCCCAATGACCAGACATGGGTAGGAGACTATGGAGGAGAGCCGAAAGAGAAGGGAGCTGAGAACTACTAGCCAAATCTTGGAGAAGGGTTTCCCTCTTTCCTTGGCTGGTGGTATCTATGGTGAGGCCTCTCTGAGTGTTGACACTGGGATGAAGAAAAGGAAGGAAAGGGCTATGGATGGTGGACATACTATGGGAAATAGCAAAGCAGATGGGGATAGGTTGTTGAAAAGGAAGACTGTTACGGAGGAAATCGCTTGCTCCATTCGAAAGATGAAGTCTCCTGTCTCCATTGGAAAAGGTAAGGATATTTTTTCTTATAAGGTTTAGGTTAATTCTTCTAATGAGGATGTTGTTGTGGGGAATCGGGCTGAGAACTTTGATAGGGAGGAATTGTCTGATGTTTTGGGCTCGGCCCGAGAGAGTGCTAATGTGCAGTTTAAACTTTTTAAATGGTTCTTTCATGAGATTAATATGATTAATGTTAGAATTAGAGGTGTTGCTAGTAAGGCTGAGGACCTTGCTATCCAAAGCCAAATTGATAATCAGATGGAGTTTCTTAATATTGTGGCTAATACCATGGCAGAGGAAACCATTAATTTGAAACAAAATTTGGAAGGTAGAATCTTATCCCTTGAGGATAAATTTGATAAAATGTGGAAAGTTGTGGTAAAGAGTGGAGATCCTTCTAAGGTTTTGGGCATTTCGGATTCTGCCAATGTGATCTCCCCTATGATTACCGTGAAGAAGAGAAAAGAGACTGTGTTTGTTGATGATACTAAGTTGTTGGATGTGGGTTGTGCTGGTGAGAAGGATGTTGTTAAAGGTAGTGTTTTGAATGATGAGGTAAAAACTGGTGGGTCGGGGGTCAGAACTAGAAACAAAATGAAAGCTCAAGCTAAGGCCTCTGGTATAGAGGTGTCTGATACTATGCGAAATGCGTAGAAGATGGTCGCTACTGATATGGAAGCTATTGAGATTTTGAAGAATATGTAGTGTTGTTGGCTGGCTTCCTTCTTTTTGGCTATTTTTTGGCTGATGGTTTGCCATCGTGGGGCTAATGGCTGCGTAATGTTGTTTTCTTTTATTATCAGCTGATTTATTTTATAAAGGTTTCTCGACCCCTTCAAAACCCATTTTTTTTTACCTCTAATCAAAATATAGATGCATATTTGACATAAACCCATTCCAAATTATATTGCATGAATAAAGTAACATTACATGTAATCCAAATAATGAATTCATCTTTCAAATACAATTTACATAAAGATGCAAGATCACAGTTGCATAACATAGCTTACAAGAGCATAATGGATCAAGAGTACAATTGGTCAAGGTGTCCCTTGCTGGAGCACACATCTTCATTTTCCGCGTTTCACAAATCTCAGCCACCAACTGCATGAGGGAGAGCATCATTCAAGTTCTTTTCAGCTAACCACAGACAAGTACTACAGTCCCCCACACATCCTCCTAATCAGTAAGATGGCCCTACCCTTCAATGAAGAGATTGGTATGGTAACCCTCTAATATAAGCCTACCTGAGCATGGTGTAGTGTCCTACATAACTAGTGTTGACATATAGTGGATACATGCCTACATGCATGACATTCCCTACTAGCTATGTATTACTGTCTCACAGTGAATGAACAAGTGTACGCAATGGCAAGGGTAAAAGCAAGAAGTTGGGTCCACGAAGAGGGGAAGTTTCGGCCAAAAGAAAAATCTCAGAAAAATGTGTACGCATTATTAAAAAACATGTATGCGTTATGCATCGGGTACTCGGGCCTAAAAAAATGCATATGCGCTAAAAAATGCGTACACATTATAACACGTACATGTTTTTTAACATGTACAAGTCATTTATTTTAAAAATATACCTTTTAGAAATGCGTACATGTTTTAAACACGTACGCATTTTGAAACACAAAACATGTACGTATTTTGAAACGCATACGCGTTTTATGTTTCAAAATGCGTACGTTTTTAAAAATGTGTACGCATACACGTTTTACGTTTCAAAACGTGTACACATTTCTAAAAAGCTTTTAATTTTTTAAATAATCAAACAAATAAAGAACACATATGCGTTTTGTAATGTGTACATGTTTTTAAAAACGCATACGCGTTATTAAAAGTTTGAATCGCCAATCCACATGTAGCCTTGGTTTTAGGCTTGGGAAAGGCTTGGAAATCCTACCCTTAGCCTTTGACCTGCAACTAAAAACCTAAGGCAGATTGAAGAAAAATGTCCAACTTTGGCAATATGGCTGATGGACTTTTTTTCTGAATCAATCTATAAAATTAAAACCCATTAGAGAACACGATGTCTAGTTTCCAAATATATAATTTTTATTAATATTGGATTATATTTGTTATTTTTTTAATTAATTTCTAAGCAAACTAGTCCTTAAACTTGAAATATCAGTCTTTTTTTGTTTTTTAATAACTTTTTTTGGGTTAAGTTTCTTGTAATTTTTTTTATATGGAATCAATATTCAGACAATTATCTACACAATAAAAAAAAAAGATTCAAAAAATTTCAATTTTAGGTCCAATTATGCTATCTGTACACATTGATTTTTAAAAACAACAATTAAGGCCAATAAAAAATAATAAAAATCAAAAATTACAAAAAAATTTCCTCATCAATCTTCATGTTGTTAGCTCTCTTTCCCCAAAAGGAATTAGAAAAATACTTATATTTGGGTCAAAAAGTGGTGTCCGTACACATGCATGGTATGGTAAAAAAACAAGGACTTTTAAAAAGTTGTTTTTATACATCCCTATCAAAATTTAATCTCTATCATCTGGGTATTTGAATTAATTACATATTTGGAAACTAGATTGAAAATGCTAAATTTCTTATTAGTGACTTTTTTTAAGATTCATTGTTTAAGTGCCTCAAATTTTCAGTCAAAGTGTGACAAATTCTGAAAAACAACAAAAACACTTCCACTTTTTGAGCTTTTTGTGAACCCAACTTCTTGCATCATCCCGCAACTTGCACTCACTTTGGCCAAAGTTTTAATATAAAATCAAACCCACTCTCTATGAAGTGGTTTCATATGTTCACCTACCCTCTCACTTGACTTGGAAACTATAATGACCATGACTAACTCTTGAATAGGTTTTTTCACATACAACATAACAAGATTCCATTCCAAAAGTAATATAACATTCAAGTGATCTAATTGACCATCTAGGTTATTCCCAAACTTGGTTTATTCTAACCCCAAGAAAAAACCTTACTACCAACATAGGATTACATAACATCATAAACTGGTAATATCAATATAAAAATTCCATATAATTCTATTTCCAACATCATAATTTATGCAAGCATACAACTAGATTATGGTATCCTAGATATTATGATAATACCTTCTAGATATCTTTATTTAACTAATACAACCACATGCTTCAATCATAGTAGTTATATGTATACCAAACTAATAATATTTCTCCAATCAACATGCATACAAGCTCTATATAATATGCAATCATCTTTTTCACAAGCACTTGCAAAACATAAGCAACATGTGACATCAAATAGAAAAGAATAATAGATAAGAAAGACTAGCATGCTCGAAAATTTAGCTTCCAATGAAGAATTTTCTCTCAAAGCTTAATGTCACAAACTTTGCTTGCTTCTCCTTTTACTATCAACTTGCCTCCAATCTAAACCACTATACTAAACACTCAAATCTTGCAAACAAATAGCTCTCAATCACTCAATGAAATTACTCTCACTTCTCACAACATGCGCTAAAAAATACTGATCTGCGCAAAGAAATCTACAACTGAATAATAATAATGGACAACTAAAACTAAGAGGTTGCCCTCTATTTATTAGAAATATTGAGAAAACTAATGCTATAGATTAGCTCCCTCATTTGCCACCTCTAAAACTAAATTCAAGAACTCAAAATCAAATCTTCTTCTAAGCTGGTCGACTAAGCAAACTGGGTGCAACATGACAGTAGAAAGAATCAGCAGGGTAAGTGCACCAATCTATGACACAATTTTGGCTCTTAAGATGCCACTTTTTTTTTTTGAAATCAGCAAAATCTGATTTGCACGAGAAAATGAAGATAGTTACGCTCAAAATTTCAAGATGTGGAAAGAACAAAAGTTGAAGTGCTCCGAGTCTAGTTTCTAAGCTACTATTTTTTTTTGAAATTAATGAAGATTAAGGGTCTCAAAAAGTGGGGGGACCAAAACAGGTCCTGTTTTTATCAAAAAAAATAGCATAGTGCCTGAGGGCTCCCCCCTTTTTGATTAACTTTTTTTAGAATTTCAAAAATCCCAATGGTGAGAAATTAGCTAACACCATTTAGTTTATCCTCCTTCTTTCAGATAAATTTTTAAATGAATATATAATATTTGATGAATTTTCAAAGTGGACACATCCTAAAAAACTGAAATTTGAGTGTGCTCCCCCCAAAATTTTATGTAAACTAATCGAAAATTGATTATTTTTTTTCATCATGTGTAGAATGGAGTCTAGTTTCAAAAAATGTAATTTGTTTCACATTCCGATGAACGTGTAAAATTCTATCCTAAACCTAGCACATGTTGGTTTTTGACCAAAAACGAAGGCATTTACAATAGAAGTCATGGATCAAAACCTTAACTAAATCAAAATGAAAAAAGAATTATATATTTAGATAGCTAAGAGAGAGGTTAACGTTATCACAGTTTTTTTTTATAAAATTGCATTGAAAGACGTGGAAATGAGATGGGGAGCACAGAGGAAAATATGAGAAGATTTGGCAAATCTTGTTAAATAGCACGTCCAAAGCAAGCCATTTGGCGAGCGCCAAATGGCCTGCTTTGCACAGAACTAGAATTTCCCCTCTTTGGTGAACAACTTTGATAATGCTTAGAGTGCACAGTTTATGATCGTAGATGGATAGTTGAGGTTTTACCTTTCATACCTTCTCTAACTCGTTATCGTAGTTGGACAACTCTTTATCCTTTTGAAGTCTCTATCTCTTAGGTCTCACTCCCTCCCATGTGACCTAGACTACTCTCTCAGTCCAATCCCCTCTGTCAGGTCTCTTTCCCTCCCACATAGGTACCTAAATAAATCTATCTCACTCCAACCCCCTTTCTTACTCTCTCTCTCTCCCTCTTTGGTCTTTTTATCTCTCTCACTCCATCTCCCTCTCTTAGGTTGTTATCTTTCTCTCTTTGTCTCTCTCTCTCAAGTCTCTCCCTCCTACCCCCTCTCCCTCTCTTAGGTCTGTCAATCACTCACTCCCTCTATCTCTCTCCCATTACCTCTCTCTCACTCACTTTATCTCTCTCCCTCTCTCTCGGGTATCTCCATCCACCCTCTCTCTCTCCCACTCCCTCTCTCTCATTCTCTCCCATTCTGTCTCTCTCCCTCTCTCTCAGGTCTCTCCCTCCCACCCCCTCTCCCTCTCTCTCTCTTTGTCAAGTCTCCCCCTACCCCTCTCCCTCTCATAGTCACTCGATCTATCTCTCTTCCACTCCCTCCCTATCTCACTCCCTCTATATGTCTCCATCTACCTCTCCATCTCTCTCAAGTATCTCCCTCCCACCACCTCTCCCTCTCTCTCTCAAGTCCCTCTCTCTCTCATGCCCTCTATCTCTCTCCCACTCTCTCTCCCTCTCTCTCCCACCCACTCTCCCTCCCTCTTTGTCTCTCAAGTCTCTCCCTTCTACCCCCTCTCCCTCTTTTAGGCCTCTCTTTGTCTCTCTCACTCACTCCCTCTATTTATCTCCCACATCCTCTCTCTCTCTCTCTCTCTCTCAAATATCTCCCTCCCACCCCCTCCCACTCTCTCTCTCTCCCTCTATCTCATGTATCTCCCCCCACCCCCTCCATCTCTCTTGAATCCCTCTATCTCGAGTACTCCCTCTCCCTCCCACCCCCTCTCCATCTCTCAAGTCTCTCTCTCTCTCACTCCTTGTATCTCTCCCATCCCTCTATCTCTCACTCCCTCTCTCTCATACTCTCTTAGGTATCTCCTTCCCACGGGCCCTATCTCCCACTTTTTCTCCCTCTCCTTCTCTCTCGGGTGTCTCCCTCCCAACCTCTCTCCCTCTCCCTCTCTCTTATGTTTCTCCCTCTCTCTCACTCTCTCCCCCCGTCTCTATGTCTCTCCCTCTCTCTCTCCCACTCCCTCTCTCTCTCACTCCCTCTATCTCTCTCCCACTTTTTATCTCTCCCTCTCTCTCAGGTCTCTCCTTCCCACCCTCTTTCTCTCTCTCACGTATCTCCATCCTACCCCATCTTCCTCTCTCTCTTTGTCAATACTCCCCCTCCTACACCCTC
>CM021101.1:218639715-218696683 GCA_007115665.2 Sequoiadendron giganteum
TGGGGGTTGATGGATTAGGGTTTAAGGGTTGATGGTTGAGGGATTAAGAGGGTATAGGGGTTGAGGGATTAGTGGTTAAGGGTTGAGGGTTGAGGGATTAAGAGGATATGGGGGTTGAGGGATTAGGGTTTAAGGGTTGAGGGTTGAGGGATTAAGAGGGCATGGGGGTTGAGGGATTAGGGTTTAAGGGTTGAGGGTTGAGGGGTTGAGGGATTAAGAGGGTGTAGGGTTTGAGGGATTAGGGTTTAAGGGTTGAGGGTTAAAGAGGGTATGGGGGTTTATGGATTAGGGTTTAAGGGTTAAGGGTTGAGTGGTTGAGGGATTAAGAGGGTATAGGGGTCGAGGGATTAGGGTTGAAGGGTTGAGGGTTGAGGGATTAAGAGGGTATGGGGGTTGAGGGATTAGGGTTTAAGGGTTAAGGGCTGAGGGTTGAGGGATTAAAAGGGTATAGGGGTTGAGGGATTAGGGTTTAAGGGGCTGAGGCTGAGGAGCTGAGGGATCAAGAGGGTGCTGAGGGATTAGGGCTCTAAGGCTAAGGCTGGAGGGTCGAGGATTATGATGGTGGGGGTCACGATTGGCTTGGCGGTTGAAGGGTTGAGGTTGAGGGATTAAGAGGTATGGGGGGTCAGAGATTAGGTTTAAGGGTCAGAGGGTTGGGGGTTAAGGGTTAAGGGTTAAGGGTTGAGGGATTAATATTGTTGAGGGGTTGAGGGATTAGGGTTTAAGGGTAAAGGGTTGAGGGTTGAGGGATTAAGAGGGTATGGGGGCTGAGGGATTAGGGCTTAGTGTTTAAGGGTTAAGGGTTGAGGGTTGAGGGATTAAGAGGGTATGGGGGTTGAGGGATTAGGGTTTAAGGGTTGAGGGTTGAGGGTCGAGGGATTAAGAGGTATAGTTGAGGCTATGGATTGGCAGGGTATGGGACTGAGGGATTAGAGCGCATGTGGCTGAGGGGCTGAGGATTGAGGCTGAGGGATTAAGGGCTGAGGCTGAGGGATTAAGAGGGCATGGGGGGTCGATGGATTAAGGTTTAAGGGTTGAGGGGCTGACTGATTAAGAGGGCATGGGGGCTGAGGATTAGGGCTTAAGGGCTGAGGGTTGAGGGATTAAGAGGTATAGGGCTGGAGGGCCGAGGGGCTTGAGGTGACAGAGGGTATGGGGCCTAGGATCAGGTTTAGGGGTTGAGGGTTGAGGGCTGAGGGATTGGAGAGGGTATGGAAAAAGCTGAGGGACACGTTTACAAGGCTGAGGGCTGAGGGCTGAGGCAGTTGAGGCTGAGGGCTGAGAGGCTGAGGATTAAGAGGCATGGGGGTTGGGAGATTGTGGGGCTCTCTAAGGGGTTAAGGCTCTGAGGCTGAGGGATTAAGAGGCTGGGGGCTGATGATTAGGCTCAATGGCCGAGGCTGAGGGATTAAGAGGTATAGGGACGAGGATTAGGGTTAAGGGTTTAGGCTGAGGGATTTCAAGAGGGTGGGGGTTGAAGGTTGAGGGTTGAGGGTTGGAGGATTAGGGGTTTTAAGGGTTGAGGCTGAGGGCTGAAGATTAAGAGGGCATGGGGGTTGAGGGATTAAGAGGGTATAGGGGTTGAGGGATTAGGGTTGAAGGGTTGAGGGTTGAGGGATTAAGAGGGTAAGGGGGTTGAGGGATTAGGGTTTAAGGGTTAAGGGTTAAGGGTTGAGGGTTGAGGGATTAAGAGGGTATAGGGGTTGAGGGATTAGGGTTGAGGGCTGAGGATTAAGAGGGTATAGGGGTAGAGGGATTAGGGCTTATGTTGAGGGCTGAGGCTAAGGGCTGAAGGATTAAGATTGTAGAGGGGTTTGAGGATTTGGGCTTAAGGGCTGAGGGTTTAGGGCTGAGGACAAGAGGGCATAAAGTTGAGGGATTAGGGCTTAAGGGCTGAGGGTTGAGGGTCAGAGGGTTGGGTGGCCTGAGATTAGGGTTTAAGATTTGAGGGTTGAAGGTTGATGGATTAAGAGGGTATAGGGGCTGAGGGATTAGGGTTTAAGGGTTGACGGTTGAGGGATTAAGAGGGTATAGGGAATGAGGGACTAGGGTTTAAGGGTTGAGGGTTGAGGGATTAAGAGGGTATAGGGGTTGAGGGATTAGGGTTTAAGGGTTGAAGGTTGAGGGATTATGGTTAAGGGTTGAGGGTTGAGGGACTAAGAGGCAGGGGTTGATGATTGAAGGTTTAGGTTAAGGCTGAGGCTCTGAGGGATTACAGGGTGTGGGGCTGAGGGGATTAAGGCTCAAGGGCTGAGGGTTTGAGGGTTGAGGACAAGAGGGCATAAAGGAGGATTAGGGTTAAGGGCTGAGGCTGAGGATTAAGAGGGCATGGGGGCTATGGATCGTGGCTTTAAAGGGCTGAGGGTTGAGGACAAGAGGGCATGGTGGTTGGAGGATTGGGGCTCTGGCAGGCTGAGGTTGAGGGGTTGAGGGACAAGAGGCAGGTTGAGGGATCAAGGTTTAAGGGTTAAGGGTTGAGGGTTGAGGGATTAAGAGGTTATGGGTGTTGATAGATTAGGGTTTAAGGGTTGAGGGTTGAGGGTTGAGGGTTGAGGGATTAAGAGGGTATAGGGGTTAAGGGTTGAGGGTTGAGGTATTAAGAGTTATGGGGGTTAAGGGATTAGGGTTTAAGGGTTGAGGGTTGAGGGTTGAGGGGTTGAGGGATTAGGGTTTAAGGGTTGAGGGTTGAGGGATTAAGAGTGTATGGGGGTTTAAGGGTTAAGGGTTGAGGGTTGAGGGATTAAGAGGGTATGGGGGTTGATGGATTAGGGTTGAAGGGTTGAGGGTCGAGGGATTAAGAGAGTACAGGGGTTGAGGTATTAGGGGTTAAGGGTTGAGGGTTGAGGGATTAAGAGGGTATGGGGGTTGAGGGATTAGGGTTTAAGGGTTCATGGTTTGAGGGATTAAGAGGGTATGGGGGTTGAGGGACTAGGGTTTAAGGGTCAAGGGTTGAGGGTTAAGTGTTGAGGGTTGAGGGATTAAGAGGGTATAGGGGTTGAGGGATTAGTGTTTAAAGGTTGAGGGTTAAGGGTTGAGGGTTGATAGGGTATAGGGTTGAGGGATTAGGCCTCACTTATCTAACAATCCCTCTCTGTCAGGTCTCACTTACCTCCCACCCTACTTTCTTAGGTCTCTCCTTCCCACCCCCTCTTTCTCAGTTTGACTCCCTCTCCTTCTCTCAGGTGTATCCCTCCTAGCCTCTCTCCTTCTCTCTCTTAGGTTTCTCCCTCCCATGCCCTCCCCTTCCCCCCCTCTCTCTCAAGTCTCTCCCTCCCACCCCCCTCTCTCTCTCTCTCCCACTCCCTCTCTCTCTCTCTCTCCCACTTTGTGTCTCTCCCTCTCTCCGAAGTCTCTCCTTTTCAAAGGAACATATTTGGTGCTCGCCAAATTTGGCATGCTCCAAATGGGTTTCACCTTGAAACAGTAAAAATAAGGCTTGACCCCGTGATTCAGGCCCACATTCTCCTGTATTTGTCTGGTTCAACGCTTTATCTGAGTCAAAAATGCCTTTTTTTATGTAGTTGACTTCATATTGTACCAATCTATGCTTGATCCATCACCTTTTTACCACCAATCTATATGGTAGACAACATAGAAGAAGACATTTTGAAGTTTCTACATCATTTTACATTATCTGAGGTAATATATTCATTTTGGTAAATTGAAATGTTTGTATTTAGTATCTTTGTTTGTTTTTGACAATATAAACTAAATTTCCTTAATGATTTTATTAATCATAACAATTGGACTTAGAGTTCAACATTGAATTAGATGGGATTTGCATAAAACAGTTCAATTTTTATGAGTTTGAAGAACAAAAAAAATAAAAACATGACATTTACTTAACATAAATTTACTTATGAATTCTATTTGCGTTGCTTATAGTAGTCCATTTCCAGCATGGCTAGTGGAATTCATTGTATTTCATTTTTTTTTCAACTAATTTGGAAAATTTTTATTTTCATCTAATTTGGAAAACCTAATAGCTTTCATCAATGTTAATGCAAGTGTCCATTAATTTTTTTGTTCCATAAAAAAATCAGCTTCATCACATGTGCTTAGATAAATTCAAGTGAGTTGACATAGTTGAGAATGCTTATTGTCTTTCTAAGTTACCTCAATGGCAAAGAAATAGTGAATAATTATAAGATATAGCATCACAAACCCTTCTTTGAATCCATATTCTTCATGACTTTGTTGACAATCAAAAATTTGGTTTTGAGAAAAATAAACACAAGAGTCTCTAGTTTTCATTTAGGTGGCAACAATTTATACCCTAGGTTTGTGATGCAGAGTAGGGAGACAAAACCTTCAACAATCATAATTAGATCAGTTTCAAACAATCTTCAATCTCAAAAACCTCAATTCAATGCTGAACCAAACAATTCACATCTAAAACAAAACAAAGATCATCCATAAATAACAAGCTATGCTTTTCAAGAAGACTACCATTCTAAACCTCTGGAAGATTTTAACAAAACCCACCATATGTAAGTCTATTGCTCAAAATATTATATTCATACAACAGTCACTCCTAAGAGAATGAAATAAACTCAATATTACTAGAAACTCTAATCCGTGAATTGTTCATCATAACCTTTATAAAGTTCAAGTTCAATAATGCTAGTCAAAAGACACAACTTCAAAATCAACGTTCTAGGCCTCTGGTGCAGGAGCACCTTGTAAGCTCAATTTTGTCAAAAATGTCATCTTTAGTGAGCATGGTCAAATGCTATGATTTTATTTAATGTTGAGTATATTGTGTTCAGTAAGGTCAATTAGACCATTTTATAATGTATTTGGAGCTAAGGGAGTTCAGTTGTGTCATAGCTTACAATTTGGCTAAATGTGGTCAGAAAAGTTGCTAAAAGATGCAAAAGTTGCAAAGTTCGAGGGAGTTGGAATGAAATAAAAATATGTTTAATAACCTTAAATTCCTTGAAGGAGAGGTTGTTGGTTGATTTGTACCCCATTTTTTTTATCAAGAAGAATGTTATTAAATTCTAGAAATTTACTGGTTTCTCTCACTTTTCATGTTGTTGTACGGCCTGTACGAACTCTAAGATGATATGAAACTAGTTGGATGTTGTAGATTAATTAATTATCTTTCATTTTCATCTATTTATAGGTTCTAACTCTTTGTATAGTGAAAGTTATATTGTTTTTACTGCTGCTACCTACTTTCACAGTGTTCTTGGATTGAGGGGTTTCATTATGTAATTCGATCCATTACACTTTTTCTGCCTACTATAACTTGTGGAATGGGTCCTCTAACTTTTAAAATACATGGCTAACCTATTTATTATGTTGTGGGGTCAAGGTTGGGTGTTTGGGATGATGTTCTAGGACTATAGCAGAGTCTTTTCATGGTGAAAATTAGGGCTTCAAGTGGTGTTTTGACAAAATGTGGGAATGACTATCCATGTAATGTATTATTCACCATGTGTAGGGTCTGGTAAGTGTGTTTGGTGCTTTGTATGGGTTACGAAGTTCAGGGAGATAGGAGTTTCATTAAAACCCCAAGTATTTTGCTTGAAATTGAGGGTTTGGTGTATTAGGGGTCTAGAGGTCTTGGACCTGGAAACAAATCAAGAAATTGGAGGTTTTGACACATAAAATACTTTTGTTTGAGGATTTTGAGTGAAGAAGTAGTGTTTAAAAGGTACTCACTTTGTAAATTAGGCCAATTGAATAGCCTTTTCCAAGGTGGGTCTATTGGAAGTCAATGTTGGTCCAAAGGAGTTGATGTTGGGGTTTACCTATGTTTTATAACTTGCAAATGAGTATCTTAATCATCCTCGAGTTTGCCAAGTGTTTTGGAAAATCTTGGTGAAAATGCCCTTGAACTAGGTTACCTATGCTACAAGGGAAAGCTTGGTAGAAGTTGGGATTTTCAGTTGAACATCTGGTTTTTCTTTGGAATCTGATTGATTCTCATTGATTTGCTATATTGAATGGTTTCCACCCCTCTCTACATCCAAAATGGTGTTTCTTGGTAAGTTAAGTGATCAGGCTGTGTGTAAGTCTATTAAGAGACTTCCTCTAAATCTTTGAACAAGTTCATTGTGGATCCCTACATGTATTGCATCAGCCTCTAGGTACTTTGCCAACTCTTCAAACACACTCAAAATCCCTACTCTAATATCTAACCCTACAGACATCTAACTCCTTCATGTATGAAAAATATTGTGTAGCATAGAAATGTTTGATAAATCCAAACAACTCACTATCTTCTTTCATAAAATGCTTTGGTGTGTTTCATATTTAATGCAATGTAATCAACGATATCAATATTTTTGTAAAATGCATTACTTACTTTTGTTCTATGTGTGTTTGTGAACATGTAGCATTGAAGGTCATGCCGAGGAAATGATCAAAGCCTCTAACACCAGAAGAACGTGCAGCTAAAAATGCAAGGAGAAGAGAATAAAAAAATGTAGCTCGTGAAGCAAAGGAATTGCAGCCCATACAACCACAAATTCTTGTGCAATCTAAGAGAGATGTCAAATTGGAAAAACAAAGGGCACGAATCAAGAAAGTTCATGGAAGGACAAGAATGGATACAAAAGTTGGGGGCACATCATCAACCATAGGTGAAGCTCAATGCACATCTCCAATTGAAGACACATTGACAACAACATGTGGTTTTCCAGGTACATCAGAAATCACATCTCCAGTTGAAGACACACCATCAAAAACATTACGTTTTGAAAGTACATCAACAAACACATCTCTATTTGAAGGCACTCCACAAACAACATCTCAAGTTGGAGGTACAACATCGTTTACATGTCAATCTCAAGGTATGTCATCAATTGCACCTCCAATTGAAGGTACACGATCTATCCCCGATTTTGTTGACCTTCCCAATATTGACACAAATTTACATATGAGAACTCCTCCTAGAGTTTTGTATAGAAAACCTACTTTTTTGATTGATATTGATTCCAATGTTTTGAAATGGATGCCTAATAAGATTCCAAAATTTACATGTCAAAGATATGCAGAAAGGATATGGAGTTTGTTTTTTGCGAAGCTAAGTGAGGGTGGAAGATGCCAACTATTTGTTGAAATGATGAGGCAACTCAAATTTAGGCCCACCATGAAGGCTCTTGGGCTAAGAGTTTTGAATGACTCAAGTGAAAATTCCATTGTAAAGAACTTGATGAGTGCATACGAGAGTGTGGGTTCCACCTCACGCACAAAGGATAGTTGTGCCACACGACGTGTGATGACAAAAACACTGTTAAGTAGTCAAACAAGGAACAAGGTGAGCCTTACAAAGGAAAGTAAGTCTTTAAAAATAAGTAGATAATCTCTAATGAGAGCCAAAGGAAGGAATGAAAGAGTGGAGGATCCAAATAGCAATGAGTTATGGGCATTTTCGGGTAGAGTTCCACAAAAAGACACAAGAATTGCTCAAGGCTTGAGATATTTAATTGTGAATTATTGGAAGGATAAAAAAGGGACCTTTCCTAATCAAAGAGATGTTGTAAGAAGGGGAATTGGTAGTAAAAACTATGAGCCACATCCAATGCATTATTTGGATACCACTCAATCCCAATTTTTTGCTGATTTTGTACAGATGTTTCCTGAAATTAAAATATGTCAAAGGTATTTTGAAATGCTATAGCCTTTTTATGTCAAAATAAATCACACACGCACTACTTTTTGTTGTATGGTTCATATTGATTTTTCTAACCATTATGATGTTTATTGACGTATATGTGTAGATATGCATATTGACAATGTCTTGCAAGAATGTAACATAATGCCTCCACCTAAATCATCAAGGAAATTTTTATCTTCCATTTTATGTGAAAGAGAGGATGGTCAATTTTTTTTACAAAAAATCATGTTTGGATGGCACATGTGATCATTGTGGTGGCATGTAACATTTGCCAATTTGACAACACATGGCTAGTACACACACAATTGGAGACAAAATTGTGGAATTTGGCAAATATACGACAGTGGCATACAGTCTAAAAGATGGGAAAGAAGCAAGGAAGTGTGAATTGGTCAGTGATAAGATTCTAGTGTATCAGTTTATGGGCATTTTTTGTGATCAGGTGGTCTATGATTATGCAATGCATACAAACAGAGCACAATGGTTGGACTCACAGTTCAAGTTATGCAAGGACACATTTCCACTTCGTCATATCGTTTCAATTGTCGACTTCACTGAGAACTACACACTACAACCATAGAATGAGGTGCAATCACAGTACTACAACTCCATTCAGGTTGCTATATTTGTGCATATAGCATTCATTCATGCAAATGATAGTATAGAGGAAAATAGGAAAGTATTGAGGGAGTATCACTTTTACATCAATGATGATCGCACACATTCTATAGAGTTTGTTCAAGGTTGCTTTCATATGTTCTATGCTGATTTGGCTAGCAGGGGAATATCATTTAGTTAGCATATCATATGGTTAGATAATTGTACATCACAATTCAAGAACACCAAAATGTTTTACTGGTTGAGCAGGATGCATAGGATTAGTGGTGTTCAACATATGTGGAACTTCTCAAAGGTCGGGCATGGAAAGGGGGAGCATGATGGAGCAGGTGCATGTATCAAAAGAGCCCTAGCATGAGAAGAGTTAAAGTACACAAACAGTGTAAAGTTGACAGATGCAAGATGAATTGTCCCATGGTGCAATGGTTCAATGGGTCCAAGTAGTGAAGGTAATTCTTTAGTTCATAGATTTTTTTATTTAGTAGATGATACTAACATTGCAAAATATGAGGATTGTTGTACACTAACAAGATCGAGCGAGCTACACTCTTTTAGAAGCTCCAATGCAGGTACATGGACTATCCATACAAGGAAGATGGCATGATTTTGTTATGCATGTACACTTCATGGAATGATTATGAGTCAACAAAGTGGGTTGACGAATGGTCTGTAAGAAGTCTAACCGCACTTGAAACTTATCAGCTCTTGATGGCTCTACAAATCACGGAGATGCAATCATCCATTGACTTTGATCATGTATCATACCTACTAGAACCAGGTAATATATCTTACTTACAAGTTTTATTATGTTTCTCAATAAATAAATCTAACAAGATGAACATATCAATGCAGGGCACGTTTATGCAGTGATTGCAAATGAAGACAATGAAGAGGGTACAAATTATTACCTGTGTTGTTGTATCGAGGCCAAAAAGAAATTGGAGTCCATAGTTATAGAAGGAGAAAACATAGAATATCCTACCAGTTCGATGGTTGTTACTAGAACATGGCTTCAAAGGTATCCAGTTAAGAATGTTGCAATTTGGTTGTTTGAGGACTTTGACACACATCGGAAAATTCTTCACTATTCAACCCTTGTCGTCGCCACCAACATTCATTTGATCAAATATAAGGGTAGACCTGTGAAGAAGAACTTGTGGAAAGTGCGTGAGTCTGACCACGAGGCAATACTCAACACAATAAAGAGTAGAGCAGACCCAGATGGTTCCTTGGATTGATTTTTAAGTATGCACATTGAATTTGTAAAGCCATGTTATTGATCACTCTTTTGGACCAACACCTTGCAATAAGGCTTTTTCACAATTACTGTTTGATGTCATATGCATTTACGATTGCCATTGATCCTTTTCTAATTGTGACTATAGGTAATACTGAAGTTTGTCAAAGTATATAAGAAAAGAACAACATCGGTTGCTGGTGCAAGTGTTAAGTGGTATGAGAAACATCGGCTGCTGGTGCATTTTCTGGTTGTCAATCTTCTCTTTCTTTTCCATCTCCTAGATTTATCGGATTCTTATATGCTACACATTTTATGTTAAGCCTCTCAATGATATATTTGAAATTTATACGTAGGGTCATCAAGAGATGATAAAGTAGCGAAGAGGCACATCAAAATTGTAGGACCTTCTATCGACCTCCTTATCTAGCATGCATGAAGGTGATAGTAGGTCTCGTCAGCTATATGACTGACATTATTTAGTTATTGCTCTTTTAATGATTTTTATGTGAGTCTATGTCTAAGATTGAGAGGCTTTTGCAGGTTTTTTGTGGACCAAATTCCTATGATACTACACAACCACAAATAGGCTACTACCCATGTGTTTCGTAGGGAGCAGGGGATGTACATGTTTTGAACCATTTTGGAATGCAAATAGTTGGGCCAGCTGAGATGGAATGGAAAAATGAAACTGGGCAGCAACTCCTTTTGTCCTTTCTCAAGTACAATATATTTCATGATCTGTGTTGGAAATGGGAGGATTATTTCCCTGCATGTATTGCAACAAGTATTGACAAATGGGAGGATTTTCAAGATGTTCTTCCATCACTATTGTAATATTTGTCATTGACTTAGTGTAATTTTTGATATATTAAAATCATGAGAAATTAATACATGAAAATGTGTATATTCCTTAATATATGCCTCAATTAAATGTGTATATTACTTTTAAAATTAGTTTTAATGCTTCATGGTTTACATTTAAAGTTGTCTTCATTGAATTCCTCAAAACTCACCTATTGACATATGTTTCCCTTGCAATAGTTGGAAATCGGTTTTTTAGACTTTTGGCCTAACTTTTCCAAAACACTTAGGAAACTAATCATGGATTCAAATACCCTTCTAACCCAAAAACCACATAATCCAGCACTAGTTTGCACTTGTATGGCCAGAAACACTCCCATATAAAAAAAACCTCCTTTTCTAATGCAAAAACAAGGGTTTTGTCAAAATATTCATTCCCAGGCTTTAATAAACAAATAAATGGTCCAAACACCTTTCATAGGGTCTGCCTTGACATTTTAAATGCTTAAAAACTCAACTTCATCAACATTTCATTGAAAATCACTTCAAAACCATCACTTTTCAAGGGAAAATTTGCATTTCCAGCCCTCCTAAATTGGATCTTTTCAATACCCTGATAATAAGGAAGTGATCGACCTCAAAGAAAGGATATCCAAAAAGGGAATCATCTTCATTACCACTTATAGAAACTACATAATTTACTGCTACACCCTCCTTTCTAAATGATGACCACGGTTTATTAATCCTTGGCTCTAGTTTTATTCCTTGAAAGTGTAGAAGACTAGCAAGAAACACCAGATTATCTAGCCCAAAAGCCACAAAAGAAAATATTATATTCATCTAAAGACTGTCTAACCTCATTCACAAAACCTTCTGATGGACTTTCAAATACCCTAACCAACTATTAGTAGTGATCTTCCTTGAAATCCCGAATGGTCCCTCTATCTGAACATCTAGGGTTTCTTCAATCTATGTTATATCTTGATGATTTGATATGTTGCTGCTATCTTTTTCCAATTAACTGTCATATGCCATCACTTCACTCCTTTTCAGTATCAAATCTACTCCTTTGAGTTTATTGGCATAGTCCCTTTTGATCTCTACCTATTAGACATTGTCCTTGCCCTTATATTCTCTTTTTGACACAATTGTCACTATTGTTCAAATTATCAAAGCATACTCCCTTAGCAGTATTTTATTCATTTGGGACAACTAAATCTGATGAGAACTACTGACAAAAGATCATAATCATTGTCTGTAGTTTTTTTTATCTTGCTCATGATGTTGGGCTACTATCTGCTTCTTTGGAGACCACCTCAGAATGATTGTAAATGGTACTCATGTTAACAAGCATTATGTAACATATAAATATAACAATTTGGTATATTCTCCTTGAAATATATGCTTCATCTTTACCTCATCCTTGTATAGTCCATTGAAGGTTGATTACTCATGAATACTTTATTTGTATCTATGAATACCATCATTTCTGGGAGACACCTCACAAATTGAGGCTTTATGAAGTATTTTCTTCTATGAAATCGATTACTATAATATCCATGGAAAAACCATACTGATGAACTATAACATATGCTTCTGCATATACAGGGTCATTGAAACCACTTTTAGAACTCTTCATTTTTTCCTCTAGTAATTGTATCTTTTGCCTTCTAACTTGCTTAGGATTCTCTTCTTGAAGGATTCATGCTTTGTGTTTACCTCATCATTTCTGAGACACTATCATACTTTATTCTATTTTACTATCATCACGGTCCTCAACTTTGTGCAATAATTTTTAGTGGAAACGTTTTCTTGGACAATCCATTTTTTGGATCATGATGTCTTTTATCTAGAATAATGGTTGATTGTTAAGCTCCCCAAAAACTAAACCTACCTCTACTAATTCATTTGCAGCAACCTTTCGTGCAAGCTCTAGCTCTATGTTTACACCAACCTTAGCACTCTTTCTCCAGCCTTTATTGAGAATAAATGCTTAAATGAGCTTATTACATGTTGCTCTGTTGTAATAAAGGAAATAAGGGTTTGCTAGATAATATTGCTATAAGCATCAAAAACCTCATCACTATTTTTAACTCCTTCAATCTTCCTTCACTTGTCTGGTATTTTTTCAATCTCAAGTTTTGGGACACAAAATTCTTCATAGTGACCTAAAATTCTTAAAGTTGAAAGCCTCAACTTTCTTACCTGACATTCCCAAATCAGTGAAAGGAAACAAGGCATTTGAAATTTTATCAACTCTAAGCTCTGTATGGTATCATTTTATCTTTGTTATTGATTTTCTCTGTATGGTATCCTTTTATCTTTGTATCTTCCTTTGCTCATCATATATGCATTTCCACGTGAAACTGCCCTACAACAGTATTTCTAAGGCATTTAAACTGGAAAGAAATGAGTGTGGACATTGCAATACCCCTTTTGATGATGGAAATTAAATGTAGAAGTGTGAGAACTGACATTAACTTCTTTGTAGTCTTCCATTTGAAATCTTGTAGCACATCTAACAGCCATGAAAGCTCGAAAAACTGGTAGAAGAGACCTAAAAGGTAACAAAACCCTAATGTCTCAACTCAATATTTATTAAATTAAATCATAACAAAACAACCTACTCATGCATGCGAATTTGACTCATTCAAGGCATTAGAGACTAACCTCTTACAAATTTTAAAATAAAAGGTTGTTTTGACCGTAAAGGATTGAACATAGACTAACAATTGTAATTGTTTGGATCTACCAATTCATCCCCCCTCTCAGTTGATTTTGTGCCCTTTACCCTTGGACTTTCCATTATTATCATAACTTCGAAGAAAAATATCAAAAACTACTCCAAGTGCCTAACAATGATATTGCCTCACATTCATCATCCTATATTGATCCATCCACTTTAGCCTCATCATCCACCTCACATAAATCCTTTCCAAATATCAAGGTCCAAATACGAGACAAGACAAGGGTTGTAGAGACTATGGTCTTAAAGGGTACCTTTATGTAGGAACTCCCATCTTCTCCTAAGACATATGGAAAACCATAACACATAGAAAAAATCCTCTTCTATCATCAAATTTGAACCCATGGTTTTCTCCAAGTGGGGAGAGCTAAACAAAGAGGTTATAGAGGAAGACATCTCCAAATTGTTGTACCAATATGAGAAAGAGAAAGCAACCCTACCAATAGATCAATGTGGTAAGGGTTTCCAAGTCATTAAGAACATGGGGGATTCACATGGTTTCCAAGTTATTGACAAGGTAGGGGAAACGTATGCCTCATAGAAATCGATGCAACCTAGGCCATCTCTAACATACCTTAGGGTATGACATTCAACAAAACAACTACTATGGTTCAATCGACTCGATCCCTTAAGGGTGCAAAGTGCAAAAGGGAAACAATATTTGACAAGGTATTACTTGTAAACTGTGGTGATTAAAAAATATTTTTCTAAACCTACAAGATCATGTTGGGCCCCTCTACAATAACCTCGCTCGATTTTCTCTATCTTGGAGGTATTTTCCTGTGGTGGTGAATTTTCACTCGGGGAAAAAGTTATCAAATGCAAGTAGTTGAAAGTTGCAACGTGGTGCAACTTTCATTCTGCAGCTCATGTGACCAAACAAACTATTCCAATGCATCCGGGTGGGTATGTTTACTCTAGGCATGGTCCTCTTTCGCACCCAAATAAGCGGAATCGCTCTGAGCTACGTTCAACCGGATCGATCCCTTAAGGGTCCAAAGTGCAAAATGGCTGTGAAATTCAACATGCTATTACTCGGACACCGTGATGCTTAGAAACTTCTCATCTAATCTTATGAGATCATGTTGGGCCCCTCTACAATAACCTCACTCAGTTTTTACTATCTCGGATGCATTTTCCTGTGGTGACAAATTTTCACTCGGGGAAAAAGTTATCAAATGCAAGTAGTTGAAAGTTGCAAAGCAGTGCAACTTTCGTTCTATAGCTCGTGTGACCAAAAAAATTGTTCAAACGCATTTCAGTTGGTATGTTTACACCAGGCATGGTCCTCTTTTGCACCCAAATATGTGGAATCACTCCGAGCTACATTCAACCGGATCGATCCCTTAAGGGTCCAAAGTGCAAAATGGCTGCGAACTTCAACATGCTATTACTCGGACACTGTGATGCTTAAAAACTTCTCATCTAATCCTATGGGATCATGTTGGGCCCCTCTACAGTAACCTCGCTTGGTTTTTTCTATCTCAGAGTCATTTTTCTGTGGTGGTGAATTTTCACTTGGGGAAAAAGTTGTCAAATGCAAGTAGTTGAAAGTTACAAAGTAGTGCAACTTTTGTTCTACAGCTCATGTGACCAAAGGAACTATTCCAACGCATCCAAGTGGGTACATTTACTCTAGGCATGGTCCTCTTTCGCATCCAAACACGCAGAATCGCTCTGAGCTACGTTCAACCGGATTGATCCCTTAAGGGTCCAAAGTGCAAAATGGCTGCGAAATTCAACATGCTATTACTCGGACACCATGATGCTTAGAAATTTCTTGTCTGATCTTACGAGATCATGTTGGGCCCCTCTACAATAACCTCACTTGGTTTTTACTATCTTGGATGCATTTTTCTGTGGTGACGAATTTTCACTCGGAGAAAAAGTTGTCAATTGCAAGTAGTTGAAAGTTGCAAAGTGGTGCAACTTTCATTCTGCTGCTCATGTGACCAAACAAACTGTTCCAACACATCCAGGTGGGTATTTTTACGCTAGGAATGGTCCTCTTTCACACCCAAACACGTAGAATCGCTCCGAGCTATGTTCAACCGGATCGAACCCTTAAGGGTCCAAAGTGCAAAATGGCTGCAAAATTTAGCATGCTATTACTCAGACATCGTGATGTTTAGAAACTTCTCGTCTAATACTATGAGATCATGTCAGGAACCTCTACAATAACCTCTCTTGGTTTTTTCTATCTCGAAGGCATTTTCTTGTGGTGGCGAATTTTCACTCAGGGAAAAAGTTGTCAAATGCAAGTAGTTGAAAGTTGCAAAGTGGTGCAACTTTCGTTCTGTAGCTCGTGTGACCAAAATAATTGTTCAAACACATCTCAGTGGGTACATTTACACCAGACATGGTCCTCTTTCACACTCAAACACGTGGAATCACTTTGAGCTACATTCAACCGGATCGATCCCTTAAGGGCCAAAGTGCAAAATGGCTGCGAATTTCAACATGCTATTACTCCGACACCGTGATACTTAGAAACTTCTCCTTTGATCCTATGGGATCATGTTGGGCCCCTCTATAGTAACCTCACTCAGTTTTTTCTATCTCGAAGGAATTTTGTTTTGGTGGTGAATTTTCACTCTGGAAAAAAGTTGTCAAATGCAAGTAGTTGAAAGTTACAAAGTGGTGCAACTTTCATTCTACAGCTCGTGTGATCAAACGAATTGTTCCAATGCATCCAGGTGGGTACGTTTACGTTAGGCATGGTCCTCTTTTGCACCCAAACACGCAGAATTGCTTCGAGCTACGTTCAATCGGATCGATCCCATAAGGGTCCAAAGTGCAAAATGGCTACAAAATTAAACATGCTATTAATCAAACACCGGGATGCTTAAAAATTCTCGTATGATGCTACAAGATAATTTTGGACCCATCTACAATAACCTCACTCAATTTTCACTATCTTGGAGGCATTTTCTTGTGCTGGCAAAATTTCACTCGGGGAAAAAGTTGTCAAATGCAAGTAGTTGAAAGTTGCAAAGTGGTGCAACTTTCGTTCTATAGCTCATGTGACCATACGAACTATTCGAACGTGTCCGAGTGGGTATTTTTACGCCAGGCATTGTCCTCTTTCACACCCAAACACACGGAATCGCTTTGAGCTATGTTCAACCAAATCGATCCCTTAAGGGTCCAAAGTGCAAAATGACTACAGAATTCAGCATGCTAATAATTGGACACCGTGATGCTTAGAAACTTCTCGTCTGATCCTATGGGATCAGGTTGGACGCCTCGATAGTAACCTCACTCGGTTTTTGCTATCTCAGAGGCATTTTCCTGTGGTGGTGAATTTTCACTTGGGAAAAAAGTTGTCAAATGCAAGTAGTTGAAAGTTGCAAAGAAGTGCAACTTTCATTTTGCAGCTCGTGTGACTAAACGAACTGTTCCAACACATCTGGGTGGGTATGTTTATGCTAGGCATGGTCCTCTTTCGCACCCAAACATGTGGAATTGCTCCGAGCTACGTTCAACCGGATCGATCCCTTAAGGGTCCAAAGTGCAAAATGGCTGAGAACTTCAGCATGCTATTACTTAGACACCGTGATGCTTAGAAACTTCTCGTTTGATCCTATGGGATCATGTTGGGCCCCTCTACAACAACCTCGCTCGGTTTTTGCTATCCCAAAGGCATTTTCCTGTGGTGGTAAATTTTCACTCAGGGAAAAAGTTGTCAAATGCAAGTAGTTGAAAGTTGCAAAGTGATGCAACTTTCGTTCTACAGCTCCTGTGACCAAACAAATTATTCCAATGCATCCGGGTGGGTACGTTTACACTAGGCATGGTCCTCTTTCACACCTAAACACGTGGAATCGCTCTGAGCTACGTTCAACCGGATCGATCCCTTAAGGGTCCAAAGTGCAAAATGGCTACGAAATTCAGCTTGCTATTACTCGGACATCATGATGCTTAGAAATTTCTTGTCTAATCCTTAGGGATCATGTTGGGCCCCTCTACAATAACCTTGCTCGATTTTTTCTATCTCAGTGGCTTTTTCCCATGGTGGCGAATTTTCACTTGAGGAAAAATTTGTCAAATGCAAGTAGTTGAAAGTTGCAAAGTGGTGCAACTTTCGTTTTGCAGCTCATGTGACCAAACGAATTGTTCCAATGCATCTGAATAGGTATGTTTACACTAGGCATGGTCCTCTTTTGCACCCAAATACGCGCAATTGCTTTGAGCTATGTTCAACCAGAACGATCCCTTAAGGGTCCAAAGTGCAAAATGGCTGCGAACATCAACATGCTATTACTCAAACACCGTGACGCTTAAAAACTTCTCATCTGATTGGAAAAAACTAAAAAATTGGCAAAAAATGTTTTTAAAAATTTCAAAAAAACGCGAATAAAATCGTGCTGATTTTCATGTGAAAAAAAACAATGAGACCATAGCTTGTTCCTTACTATTATGCTTTGATAGACTTTTTTCCAAGCATCCATAGCTTGTTCGAAAGCACTTGTTTTAGGCTTTTAGCTATAGTAGGAAGGCAGTGAACTGTTTGATAAAATGCTTTGGTAGACATGTATGAAAAATGTCGTAGCATAGACAAGGCAGTGAACTGTTTGAAAAAATGCCTCAAAGAAATTCCCTCTCATGGTGATGGAATGCCATGACAATCCATAGCCATAGGCATTCGTCATGGCATTCCATCACCATGAGACCATATTTCTTCGAGGCATTTTTTCAAGCAGTTCACTGCCTTGTCTATGCTATTGCTTACTATTATGCTTCAATAGATTTTTTCAAAGCATCCATAGCTTGTTCGAAAGCACTTGTTTTAGGCTTTTAGCCATAGCAGCAAGGCAGTGAATTGTTTGAAAAAATGCTTTGGTAGACATGTATGAAAATGTGGTAGCATAGACAAGGCAGTGAATTATTTGAAAAAATGCCTGAAAGAAATGCGGTCTCATGGTGATTATTGTCATTGCATTCCATCACCATGAGACTGCATTTATTTGAGGCATTTTTTCAAACAGTTCATTGCCTTGTCTATGGCTTGTAATGCCTTCAAAAGGCTAATTTTTCCAATTTGTATGTTCAAGCCAAAATGATGTGTCAAGGCCTTGTAATGGCTAATTTGAATGTAATCAAGTCATAAAATAAGTCACTAGGAGGTGAAAATATAAAAAATGAAAATAATACAATGTTGTTAAAAAGTAATCATGATGTAATTATGCAGCAAGAGAGAGCTTAAATCAAGGAAGATTAAGAGTTAAAAGGGTAGTTGCACCGATGAGAAGTTAGAAAAGGCAGTTGCTAAGAGGGAAAAAGTTATAAAAGGCATTGTAAGGCGTGCAAAAAGGGGGCTGGTATTCTTGTAACCAGATTTTTGGTGTGATATATGTTAGGAAGAAGTTAAATTCCTTTTCAAAGAATTTGGAGGTCAGTTCTTAAGAAACAAAAGTAGAAAAGACAATTTCTTGTGTCTCGGGTAGAGTTCCTTTTATAGTGGTTTTGAGAGTCTAATAGAGCATTTCATCACTACTCCACCAATGTAGGCCAAGTAGATTGGTGGAGTAGGTTAATGTTAGGGTGTTTTGAATGTTTTTTATGATTGTAGGTATAGGGGAATGCAAGAATGCTCAGATGAAGTTGTTGTTACACACATAAATTGAAGGTTTCCACACAAAATTTGATGCTACAGTCATGCATAATGAAGAAATAGAGTTTTCCATGGCTTGAGAAGGGTATAGATGATGTTTGTAGGTGTATTTAAAGGTGTTGGAAGATATGGCACATTGGTAGAAGATGTGGAAGGTGATATTCCAAGAAACCCTCATTATTTTGCTTGTAAAGCCTATATTGAAGGGTTTTGATATTTAAATATTTTAGTGGATCTAATAACTCATGAAAATTATGGAATTTTGAGTTTGGAGGTATGACAAAAGACTGTTTAAGGTTGGTTAGTGATTTGGAGATGATTTTTTGGTAGTCACCTTGCAAATTTGGCCTAATTTGTGGCTGGGAGCAGCGTATCAGACCAGTTTTCTGATGTTTCTCTCAAAACAAGTGGCAATGTTTTTGTGATATGTCTAAATAATCTGTAATGGGTCTCCAAAACTATATCAAGTTTGTGTTGATGCAAAGATGGTAGAGTTGTATCACCCGATTTAGGGCTTTGCTAACCTACAAGGAAATTGATGAAATGAGTTTTAAAACAGAGGCCAATGGTATTTGTGATTAGATTTGTGATGTAACTACTTAAATAATGTTTTCAAAGTTATTTCAATGATTTGGGAAAATTTTAAAGGTTAAGGTTGTTGATTTGATGTTTAGACTAGGGTGGAATCTTGATGAAGAATGGTGTTATGACTATGAAAACCAGTAAATCTGATAACTCAGAGTTATGTGAAAATGTTATTGGTTTGTTTCTATTAGAAGCATGATGATTATGAGGCTCTTGTAAGTCTGATAATAGTTCGAAGGTAAGAATGTATGTCTATTAGCCTTGGGGAGTGTGAGTTGTATCAAGGAGGTTTTGGTGAATATTGAAGTATTGGTTGGTTCAATGCCTTTGATCAGGTTTTTTTGTTAAGATCAATCAATTAGATGTTGATAATGGTCTAGAATATGATTTTGGTGATTTGGGAAACTGACATGTTGTCTTGGATTTTTATAGAACTGAAGAAATCAAGTGAATTTGAAGAGAAATCGATGAAAATTTTAGTAAACAAGTTGTTTGTTTAATTTGATCTTCTCCCAATTCTGTTTGGGATTGAAATCCCTTGAAGAAATGATGGTATGGAGGAGTTTGGTTATTGATGCTCTGCATCATAGTGGTATTAGAGCATCGGGATGTAGATTTATTTTCATTTTGCAGGTTGAAGAAGAAGGTGAAGAGGCAAGGTTGCTAAGATGCCTCCAAAGAAGAATGATATGGCTAAAGAGATGAAGGAGATGAAAGATAGGCATGCAAGAGAAATTAGAGAGTTGGAAGAGAGAGTCATAGCCTTGGAGAAAAATAAAAGAAGGGAAGTGGAAGAGACTAAGACTGAAGAGGAAGATGAGGAGTTTGAAGATGTGGAAGAAGAGCTTACTCCAGAGGATCAAAGAATTGCAAGGTTGTTGAAGGTAGTGAAGACTGACAAGCCTAAGGTAAAACTTGATGTCCCTAAGTATGGTGGTAGTTTAAATTATTAAGAACTATTGGATTGGATTGTTGCAATTGATAAACATTTTGAATGGGATGAGGTTCTTGAAGAACAAAGGGTCAAGATTGCAAAAACTAAGTTGCAGGGTCATGCTTTGGTATGGTGGGATTACTTTCAATCTGAGAGGAGGAAGAAAGGAAAGTCTAAAATCACATCATGGGATAAGATGATATCAAAACTCAAAGGTAAATTATTACCCAAGGATCATCAAGTTCAGTTGTTTAAGAGGTTGTAAAATTTAAGACAAAGGGAGATGGATATTAAGTCGTATACTGAGGAGTTTTATAAATTGAGTTTAAGATCTGGTCATGATGAGAATGAAGATGAAAAGATTGCTAGATATATTGGTGGTTTAAGGTTAAACATACAAGATGAATTGGTTTTGGGTAATCCTAGAACTGTAGATGATTGCTATCAAATGGCAATCAGGGTGGAGGAGAAAATGAAGAGAAGGCAAGACAAAGCAGCAAGAGGAAGAGGCAACACTTCTAGAGGAAAAGGATTAAATCCTAATTTCAAGGAAAACAATGAGACTCAAGGAGATGACAAGAAGGACCAAGATCAATCTGATTCCAGAGGTGGATGGAGAGGTTCGAGGGGCAGATTTAGTGGAGGAAGAGGCTCCTACTAGTTCTTAGGAAGATGCTACACTTATAACCAGCTTGGACATCCAACCTTCAAGTGCCTTGAAAAGCAAGGCTCAAGTTTCTATGGTGGAGAGAGAAGGAATAAACTAGTGCATGAGGATGAAGAAAGTGTGACCTCACCTGTGGTGAACTTTACATCTGAAGTTGGAGAGAGTTTGATGATTAGGAGAACATTGCTCAAGGCACCAATCTCTGAAGAATCCCCACAAAGGAAATCACTCTTCAGAATCAATTGCAAGGTACAAGGTAAAGTATGTAGGATGGTAGTGGATTTAGGTTCAACTGAAAACATGGTTTCTTGTGAAATGGTGAATAAAATAAATTTGAAAAGAATCCCTCATGGATTACTTTACAAAGTATCTTGGTTAAGTGATGGTCAATCTTTGTTAGTAAATGAGCAGCCTATTGTAGATTTCCAGATTGGTGACTATAGGGATAGTGTTATTTGTGAAATTCTTCCAATGGACTGCTGTCACATACTCCTTGGAAGACCATGGCAGTATGATAGGTGTGCCATGCATGATGGGAAAGAAAATAAGTATACCATAAGGAAAGATAGCCATACATTTGTTTTGACTCCACTTCTAGAGGATGTGAAAGGGAAAGCTGAAGTAATCATGTGTGGGAACAAGGAGCCTGTAAGTGTTGTGAGGGAAATCAAAAATTCTGGTTTTGGGAACCATTATAGGTCTGGTAATACATGGGAAGTGGATATAAGGACCAATGTAGCAGCAAAGGAGGTAATGACACCGGGTTTGTGTGAAAGTCTTATGGTGGGAACCATAGAATGTCCTGTTCTTGTAGATGTGAGAGTAAAGAAAGCAAGGTTTGTAACTACATAGATATATAACACTGATAAAACAATGAAGAAGCATGGTGGTAGTGTGTTGGGACTGATGACAAGGGTACAAGGACAACTTGTTGTTAAATGGGTAAAATGCCGAGTTTTGGAGATTTCAATGAACCTGACTTGGAGATTGTTTTCAAATTGCCATTGTATGAATGTTGAGAGTATTTGTAGGGCCTTGGTAGAGATTTGTTGTTATTTTGCAAGATTAATGGTTTGAAAACCTTGAGGGTGAGTTGATGCCTATTAGGTTGAATCATTATGAAGAAGAGTTCTTTGACTACGAATTGACATTTCCATTGTTGTGAGTCTTCTCCACCTTGGCTCTGCATCAAGACACAGCTAAATTTATCATTTCAAAGCAATTTTTTTGATGCATTTTTTCAAGCAGTTCACTGCCTTATCTATGATATTGCTTACTATTATGCTTTTGATATATTTTTTCAAAGCATCCATAGCTTGTTCAAAATCACTTTTTTAAGGCTTTTAGCCATAGCAGGAAGCCAATGAACTATTTGAGAAGATGCTTTGGTAGACATGTATGAAAAATGTGGTAGCATAGACAAGGCAGTGAATTGTTTGAAAAAATGCCTGAAAGAAATGCGGTCTCATGGTGATTATTGTCATTGCATTCCATCACCATGAGACCACATTCATTTAAGGCATTTTTTCAAATAGTTCACTGCCTTGTCTATGGCTTCTCATGGCCTTCCATCACCATGAAACCACATTTATTTGAGGCATTTTTTCAAACAATTTACTGCCTTGTCTATGCTATTGCTTACTATTATGCTTTGATAGATTTTTTCCAAGCATCCATAGCTTGTTCGAAAGCACCTGTTTTAGGCTTTTAGCCATAGCAACAAGGCAATGAACTATTTGATGAAATGCTCTGGTAGATATGTATGAAAAATGTCATACCATAGACAAGGCAACAAACTGTTTGAAAAGATGCCTCAAAGAAATGTGTTCTCATGGTGATGGAATGCCATGACAGTCCATCACCATAGGCATTCATCATGGCATTCCATCACCATGAGACCACATTTATTTGAGGCATATTTTCAAACTATTCACTACCTTGTCTATGGCTTGTCATGGCATTCCATCACCATGAGACCACTTTTCTTTGAGGCATTTTTTCAAAAAGTTCAATGGCTTGTCTATGATATTGCTTACTATTATGCTTTGATAGATTTTTTCCAAGCATCCATAGCTTGTTTGAAAGCATCTATTTTAGGCTTTTAGCCATAACAAGAAGGCAATGAACTATTTGATAAAATGCTTTGGTAGACATATATGAAAAATGTCGTAGCATAGACAAGGGAATGAACTATTTGAAAAAAATGCCTCAAAGAAATGTGGTCTCATGGAATGCCATGACAAGTTAAAGCAATTGGCAGCTGCTCCTAGTTATCAGTTATGTAATGTGAAGTAATTGCATAACTGCTTAGGTTGACTTTGTAAAAAGCTATATTGTAATTGAAATTTTGTCATCTATCAGCATCTAGTTATTTGTTATGCAATGTGAAGTGATGCTTTGAGTTTGAAAGATGTGCAATGCATGAATAAAAACTACAAAAATCTATTTTCTACATTTCATTAGTTAAACTCTTTATTTTATTTTCTCTCTATATCTCTATGCTATGGAAATGCCTTTCGATTTCAAAAAAGATAGTTTTTATCTCTTGTTATACAATTTTTTACGTTTTTTTATCTCTTGTTATAAAAAGGAGCAGATATACAATGTTAAAGAAGAGTGAAAGAACAACTAAATTTATCATTTCAAAGCAATTTTTTTGATGCATTTTTTCAAATAGTTCACTGCCTTGTCTATGATATTGCTTACTATTATGCTTTTGATATATTTTTTCGAAGCATGCATGGCTTGTTCAAAATCACTCGTTTTAGGATTTTAGCCATAGCAACAAGGTAGTGAACTATTTGAGAAGATGCTTTGGTAGACATGTATGAAAAATGTGGTAACATAGACAAGGCAGGGAACTATTTGAAAAAATATCTCAAAGAAATTTGGTCTCATAGAATGCCATGATAAGAAAATTCCATTGGCACCTGCTCCTAGTTATTAGTTATGCAGTGTGAAAAAATTGCATAACTTCTTAGGTTGACTTTGTTCAAACTATATTGTAATTAAATTTTCGGCATCTATCAACATCTACTTATTAGTTATCCAAAGTGAAGTAATTCTTTGACTTTGAAAGATGTGTAATGCAATGTAATCAACGACATGAATATAAACTACAAAAATCCACTTTTTACAATTCATTAGTTAAAATATTTATTGTATTTTCTCTCTATATCTCTATATGCTATGGAAATACCTTGCAATTTTATTTAAAAGGCTTAATAGGCCAGTTAGGTGGTATTTGCAAAATCAAGTTGTGAATGAATGGTAATTAAGAGCAAAATTGGAAAATTGCCATCTTAGAAGTCTAACAAAGGGTGGTTATGGTGGTTGATCGGCTCAAGGGGTAGTTGGAAGGTGGTATCAAGATATATTGCTGTAATACCCCAAGTTGAGGGTTGATTTTGTTCAGTTTCTAATAAGAAAATATACTTTTGAAAACGCTGATCACTGGTTTTCTTTGTTTTCTTGAATTTTCTTTGCCTTGCACAGGCCCAAACAATTCTATCATGAATTGAGGCTTTGGATACTTGATTGCATATGTGTTTACTATCTTTGCATCTGTTATGAAGGTTTAAATCCACCGTTGGTGTGTGTGGGATCAACAAACTTGGTTATTGCTTTGTTTTCTATGTTAGGGGTTTTGAGGGCAACACCATGACACATTAGCCAATCCACCTACTGTTCTGACACTATTGCTTAGTGGATTGGCCTATACCATGATTAGTTTGGTGAATGAATACTTTGGAGGCTGAGAGAATGAATAAACTCAGTGGGGTGTGAAGTTCTAATGCTGTTTAGGGATGTTTCCACCATGAAAGTAAGGAAATCAAGTAGTGAATATGAGAAATAATGAAAGTAATGGGATTGTGTGTGTATTTTAATGTAGGGCAGAGGTATTTTTGGGTGTTTGGACCTTTGGAAGGATTGGGGGAGGTCTGGAGTTATGAGTTTCTTTAAAACCCTTATTTTTGTGAAGGTTTAGGACGGTTTGTGAGTAGAGGAATAGAACAAGTTCTTGGGGCTATTAAAATGGGAGAATCCTATGTTTGGTGAGCATCCCTAAGACTGTTTCAAGTTTCCTTGGTTTGGAGGTGAGTTTGTGAGGGGGTTCCTTTAGAAATTAGGCATAATTGTGAAGCCTAGAGCGAGGGAGGTGTATTGAAAGTTCATGTTGGTCCAAAAGAGTTACTATTGGTTTTGGAATATTTTGTTTAAACCTGAAAAGGGTATCTTAATCCACCTTTAAATGGTTAGGTGTTTTGGAAAGGTTGGGAGAAATTAGGCTTGGACTGAGTTTTGAGTTTGGTGCAAGAGCACCTACACCACATCATCAATTTTTTTAATTTGAATACATCAATAGGGAAATGTTAGTTTCTTTAGGTTTATTTTGTCTAATAAGATTTGAGAGATCAATAATAATGAAAATAAAGGGTGTTTTGTGTCTTAGAAGTCAATTAGAAATCATATAAGTTGTAAAATGTTGACAAAACAACTTTAACACAAACAAATGTAATTAAGGGACCAACTAATCCCAAGGTTGGTTATGGAAATTGGGGAGAATATGGTTGTTGAAAAATTCTTTAAAAAACCTTACCAAGGCTCGAATGAGAGAGTGGAAGAAGTTTTGTAACAATTTTACACAATAAACACCACAGTTTTGAGCAATTTTTTTTTAAAAATTGTTTTCTTGATCTTTTTGAGTGTTGTACGGGAAAATATAGGTTCTTCATGGTCTAATAATTTCAGAGGATGTGTATATATGTTTTCTAATTCATTTATTTTTTATTTGGTGTCTTAATTCTTTGTTTGTAGAGAGAACCAACACAAATAGTGATTGTCCCAGTGTTGTTGAATCAAGGGTTTGAGGGGAAATTTGTGATGTAACAATCAATTCACCTACTGTTTGCTACTATATCTCAGTGGATTGATTTAAAAAATGTTATAATAAGTGTGTCAACTCATTTTTGAATAAGGAGTCATAATTATGTGGCGTTTTTGTGACTGTTCTAAGATTGAACAAGGGTTTTCCAACATGGAAGTGAGGAACCAAAGAGTGGTTTTTAAGAATTAATGCCTGTAAGGGTTATGTGAGGGTCTGATGAGACTTTTCAGAAGTATTTTGAGGTGTTTGGGGCTTTGGAAGTGTTGAGAGAGGTCTAGAGTTGCATGTTTCTTTAAAACCCTTGATTTTGTGAAGGTCTAGGAGGGTTTCTTGGGACGGTGAGTTAGAGGCTCTGTAGACACAAAATAATGACAAAATTTGAGGTTTGGAACCATGAAATAAGACTATCCAAGGTGTTTGGGTAGATACCTAAAGTTGGAAGGGTTGGAAGGGTGGTCCCTTTGGAAAAAAAGGGCTAATTGTGAAGCCAAAATTGAAGTAGGTGTGCTGAAAGTCTATGTCGGTCCAAAAGAGTGACCACTAATTATTTGGTATGTTGTGTAGCCCTAAAAAGGGTATCTCAATCCATCTTGTAATTTTCTAGTGTTTTGGAAAGGTTGGGAGAAATCTGGATAAAACTGAGTTTTGAGTACTACAAGAATAACCAATCACAAATGTGAGTTTTGGAAACCTTGATGAATTTGACTTAGGGATTGTTCTTAATTGATTCAATTTTCATTGTATGAATTTTGATGACCTTTGTAGGGCCTTGGTGGAGTCTTGTTGTTCATTTGCAAGGTTGACAAGTTGAGACCCTTGAGGGTGGGTTGATGCCTATTAGGCTGAATCATTATGGATCAGAACTAGCTATTGCTGCAACAACTCCATGGTCCATCGCGCCACCAACATCACCAGGGCTATCTCTTGTCAAAAACTGAAAATGAAACAATATCTTAGGTATCATGTTGATATAGGAGAACATAATGTGACAAGATCAAGGAATACTTGAATGCAATGTTTGTGTTTCTCATCAATTTTTTAGATTTGTATATACACAAAATTATGAAAACTAGCTAACATAGATTTACAATACCATTAATGAATAAAGGCTACCTGAGTGTACATTGTTTGAGGATATGAATCATGAGGTGTAGAGGAAGAAGGTGCACTAGGAAACTGTTTGAAATCGAAAGCATGTTATGAGACAAACATTCAGATATAACATTCAATTGTTCAAATGCAATAATAATATCTTTAATACTAGTTGCATACCTATGGAATCATTTTCAAGAATGTATAAGGGTCTGTAGGAATAGAGCATCCCTCATGAACAGTGCGACCTTGAAATTTCATCATATCAAAATTCTACTAATTTAGTAATTCTTAAATTTCAAAATATATTTTAATAAACAACATTAAAATAACTTGCCAAATTTTACTTGAGTGTCAATGTCAAATGTATCATTCAGAATATCATTTGTGAAAGCCATCGCCTCTGCAACTGACGTAGGCTGTGTAATTGCATCACGAGCACCCTAATAATCATACGTGCAAACAACACCACAAGCACTACAATGGCGGGGTGGAGCTCGGGGCCTACACGCCTCCTCCACACCAAGCTCTACTAGAGGAATCACACACTATAAAATGGTCTGGGTGAGTGAGCCAACTGACTTCATCGTGTCCACCTCTACACTGTCCTTAATAATGGAAGGAACAATAACATGCTCCACCATGGGTCTGCCCAAGGCTCTTGGTGCCAACTATGGATTATGTCGTGCAACAGGTCTATCGTGTGTGGAGCCCCCACCTCTACCCTGAAAGTCTAAGATGTCAAAATAGTTTGGCATTTTATTGAGGACAAACTCATAATAAAGTTTCCTAAAAAATTATTGCGGCACCTCATGGTTATTGCATGGAGGTTGGTCAAATACCATCCACCACCGCTCCCAAATTTTTTTTTTTAATAAATCATGGTGTCACCAATGGATGGGGAACCTCCTGCATGCATGGGACAAAGTTTTATTGGTTTTTGGGTCTTTAAATAGGGCACACAACTCGACTTTGCTAATTTTTAGTTTTTTGACATTTGCATATGAAAAACCATTAGCATAAAATTGCCTCATCTCATCTCTCTTAGTTGACCAAAAATTCATTTGCTCGCTCATTTCTCCTACATGAGTTAAAATTGACTTCAATGATTTAACAATCCCTCTCCTATAAGGGTGGGTTTTGGCATGCTCGGTTAATCTTGCAATTGATTGTTGAATGTCTCTTTTATTGTTTTCAATTTGATTTTGAATATTTTCTTGTGTTCCTTGAGGATGCCTATGAATTGATGAAGGGGTTTCAGGTTGTTTTTGTATAGGAGGCTCTTGATGAGGGGGTGATTGTGAATTCTCAATGTTTTGAGGTGGAGATTCATTCCCTGAGAATTAGAACAAAGTTTTATTAAAAAAATCTATTTAAAGTTGCATTCCAAATCAAATTCAAAATAAATAGAATAAAAATACACACCTCTTTGCAATCTTTGACCTCTCCTATGTGTTGGCAGAATCCTTGTGGAAAATGGCAAGCTAAGGATGCAAACAATGGAAGAGATTTGGTGAGCACGAGTTGCAGACCTAAAATCTTCCTCCTCAAGCTGCGGGTTGAAGACAAAATGAGGGTCCCAAACTCGATTTTTTCATTTTATGTCTAAAAAGACATTTGGCACACGCCAAATGCCTTTTTAGCCATTTGGCATGTGCCAAAGGGCTTATTTTGGGGTTTTTTTTATCATTTTTTCAATTTGACACCTAAATTGTGTCACAGATTGGTGCACTTACCTAGCAGTTTAACACATTTACAATCCCAAGTAAAATCAGTTTCCTTCTCTTGGTTGATTCACCTCAATTCTGCCAACATATGGTTATTTACTATGTCAAACTCTTGCAATAGTTTCCAAGTTGCTTTATGTTCCCCTTCATGGCTTTTGGTTTGCCAAATTGCTACTCATGGCACCTAAAATGGAGTTTGTGATTTGGCTTAACAGTCCTATTTCAAATTCTTTTCAAAACAAAACAAACTCTATTTGCTACCTTGCCAACTCATGGCTTTTGACTTATTCAACTCCTCTTAATGCTACTAGTGCATGGCACGTATTACTCAACTTTGCTTACCAAATGAATGTATTAATATCATTGTTTTAATATAGTGCTACAATATTTGCACATTCTTTAGCTTTTACTCATGTGATACCTTTATACCATATGCATATTTTATTAGCACATTATATTATGTGTAGCATTTAGCTTGTACCTTGTTTAATTCATCACATTATATATATGTGATTGGTATTTATTTATATCATTCAATATATAATCATATATATTATAATTATTATATACATATGTATTAAAGCATATATATTTAAAATCATGCATTTTCCAACCTTTACACACACACACACATATGTGTATGTATATAATATATATTTTCAATACATACATATATACATATATATTATTATTTTATCATCTTACAATATATATATATATATATATATATATATTTATCGATAAGTATACATACAAAGTGTGTGTATATATATATATGTCCAATCAATTATCCATGTGTATGATGTATCCACATATGAGTATACACATGTATTTCTACCTATGCATGCTCACACACGTATATGCCCATATACATGAGTTATCGCATATATACATATATACATTTAATGTATATACGTATTCATTAATATATATATTTTAATTACACAAAGTAGAACATATACTAAATACAAATATTTAATCACTATGACACAAATCAAAGAAATAATCAAAGGGAATCAAGGTCAAATACTCAAACATTCTTATCATCCCAAAAACATGTCACCAAGAATCTACTTATCAACACATAGCCCAAACCGACTTGACTAAGCTTAACTAACCTAGGTTGTGAGTGTGTGTAATATCTCAAGTAGGTACATTAGTGGTTTTCATACCAAACTCCTCTCTTGGGTGATACTCTCCCTCTCCTCACTGAAGGGCTCGATTCTTTCCTACATCCAACTTAGTGCATCATAAATGAAGTTAGTCAATAAAATAAAATTCACATGTACATCATATATCATTTGCATCATCAAATAATTTAAGAGGAAATCACTTATACACATACTCATTGATTTCATTTTCATTGAAATACACTAAAACATAATCATGCATTGAAACATTTTAACTCATAAAAGTAGTAATCACTGGTAATCACACAATGGGGTGTAACATATCCCCCCCTTATGAATCATCATCCCTGATGATTTAGAGTATCAAAAATAAAACATACAACATAATAAAGATTGTTTTCATGAACTTTCAAAGTCTTGCAAAACATAAGGAAACTTCTTCTTAATCTCTACATAGTCTTCCCAAGTGGCAGAATCTTCTACATACTAATCCCACTAGACCTTGCATTGTAGAACCTGGGTATGTGCAGGATCATGATGGGCCAAAAAGTGGCGACATGTAAGTGATATGATGGCCCATGTGGCTAGCGAATTTTTTTTAACCCAAAATTGATGAAACGAAAAGGGTTTTGAAGGAAAAATAAATTGAACAAAGGAAATAACTAATCAATGAGCATTGTTTGAAGGAAAAATATTACCAAAGAGAGTAGACAAATCAAGCACCACCACCATCAAGAGGAGACACAAGAATTTGATAAGGGGAAAAAGCAAGAAAAAGCCCCAATATTATGAATGGAGGCAAAATGCCTAAGAATGATACAAAGAGAGAGAGAGAGAGAGATTCAGCCTTAGCTTGCTTGCTTGAATAATGAAGAATGAGAGGAGAGGCACCTCAATAAGTAGAGGTGAGAAGGAGGAGTTAGAATGTAACTCCCAACTCAATGAATGCCACCATTCATCTATGTGTGTGCAAAGTGTCACCTCTTAAGGAGGTGGTTACAAATATTCCTTAATAAAGGAATTAAAAAATAAGTCATCCTCACACATGTGTGAGAAGACAAAAAGACAAAAGACTTGTAGGGATTCCTTTGGAATATTCCTACAAGTTACTAAATAATTACAAATAAAGAATAACCTTTACCAAGTAAAGATTAATCTTCTAACATCCCCCCTTAAGCTTTACTTGGGGAGGTTACATCAAACCCTTCAATGGGTTGTAATCCAAGATTTTTACAATGAAAGAGAAATTTATCTTTACAAAGAGCTTTGGTGAAAATATCTGCAACTTGATCTTCACCTTTACAATACAAAAGAGAAATTTGCTTGTCTTCAATTGTCTCTCTAATAAAGTGATGTTGAAGAGCAATGTGCTTGGTCCTTGCATGAAAAATTGGATTCTTGGCCAAAGCAATAGCACTTTGATTATCACAATATAAAGGAGTAGGACCCTTTTGAGGTAGACCCAAGTCTTCAAGTAGTCTTCTTAACCATAGTGCTTCTTTAGATGCATTTGTACAACCTTTATATTCAGCTTCTGTAGAACAAAGAGAAGTAGATTGTTGTTTCTTACTATTCCATGAGATTGCACCTAATCCAACAAAGAAACAACAACCACAAGTGGATCTCCCATCATTGGGATCACCTCCTAAATCTGAATCAGTATAACCCTTTAAACAAAAATCACAATTTGCATCATAAAAAAGACCAAGATTAAGAGTACCTTTAACATATCTTAAAATTCTTTTTGCAACTTTAAAATGAGTTTGTTGTGGTTTAGACATAAATCTAGAAACCAAACCAACACTATAAGAAATATCAGGTCTCGTAAGAGTTAGATAATTTAAACTTCCTACTAATTGTCTATATAAAGTAGGATCAACAAAAGGAGTTTCCATATCAACCATTAATTTTGTTCCTAATTCACAAGGAGTAGAAACACACTTTGCATCATTCATTTTAAATCTATCTAAGAGATCTTGAGCATATTTATGTTGAGAAAGAAAAATACCTTTAGTTGTTTGCCAAATTTGCATACCCAAAAAATAATGTAAAAGGCCTAAATCAGTCATTTGAAATTGTTGATTGAGTTGAGACTTAACATCACTAATCAAATTGTTAGAACTAGAAGTGATAATTAAATCATCAACATATAAGATAATAATGACAATATCATTTTCACTATGCTTAATATATAAATTTGGATCATTTTTACTTCTAATAAAACCTTGAGATAGAAAAAAAGCATTAATTTTAGAATACCATTCTCTAGGAGATTGTTTTAAACCATAAATTGATTTCTTCAATTTGCAAACAAGATTTTCATTACCTTCCTTAATGAAACCCAAAGGTTGAGACATATAAATTTCTTCATGTAAATCACCATTTAAAAATGCACTTTTAACATCCATTTGATGAATAGGCCAATGCATATGAGAAGCTAAAGCAAGAACTAATTTAATAGTTGGCATCTTAGCTACTGGAGCAAAAGTTTCATTATAATCTAAGCCTTCAATTTGAGAAAATCCCCTAGCAACTAATCTAGCTTTAAACTTGCTAACTTCATTATTTGCATTAACCTTAGTTTTATACAACCATTTGCATGAAACAAGATTCTTACCTTGAGGTAAAGGAACTAAATCCCAAGTATTATTAGCAATTAAAGTGTCATATTCTTCTTGCATAGCCTTTTTCCAATGAGTTTGATCTTTAGCTTGTTTATAAGTTTTAGGATCATTGGAATTCATAATATTAGACATCAAAGCATAATTACAGTAATTTGCCTTTCTAGTCTTAGATTTATTCATTCTAGCTAAAATATCCTCACTTTCTTGCATTAAATTTTTAAACCATTTAGGCTTTCTCTTAGATGTAGGAGTATCATCACTAGAAGAAGAATCATGAGGAGAAATTTTAATATTTTTATCATCACTATCACTATGAGTAAGAGATGCATTAGGAGGGTTAAGAGAAGATTCAACTTGAGGATTATCTTCTACAACAATAACTTTATTTGGAGAAGATTCAACATTAGGTGCTTTAGAACAATCATGAATACCATTTTCAGCAATGCATACATCTCTAGCAACCTTAACTTTGTTAGTAAGAGGATTATAAACTCTATAAGCTTTAGAATGTTCATCATAACCAACAAAAATATGATAAGAAGATTTAGCATCTAATTTTTGCCTCTTTTGTTTAGGTTTGTGAACATAAGCAATTGAACCAAAAACTCTTAAATGTTTAAGATTGGGCTTCCTACCAGACCAAGCTTGTTCAGGAGTTATATCCTTTACAACTTTAGTAGGAGTCCTATTAATAATGTAAGTAGCACAAAACATAGCTTCTGCCCAAAATTTATAAGACATGTTTTTAGCATGTAACATACATCTAGCCATTTCAACAATAGTTCTATGCTTCCTTTCCGCTACACCATTTTGTTGAGGTGTATAGGGAATAGTTAGCTCATGCTTAATACCAAATGATTTCAAATAACTATTAAAAGTAGTGTTCACATATTCTTTTCCATTATCAGTTCTAAGAATTTTAAGTTTAAAACCAGATTGCCTTTCAACAAATTTATGAAATTCAGAAAAGATATCAAGAACTTGATCCTTACTATGAAGAAAATAGATCCAAGTTCTTCTTGAAAAATCATCAACAAAAGTAAGTGCATACCTTGATCCTTGGATGGAGTTATTCTCCATGGGTCCCAAAAGGTCACTATGAACTAGGTGCAACTTATGAGTTGCCCTCCATGATTGACCATGTGGAAAGGGCTCCCTATGCATCTTACCACTCATGCATCCTGTGCATACAATTTTAGATGGAACAATACTAGGCAATCCATCTACCATTTTAAGCTTTTGCATTAAAGCAATATTGTTAGCATTGATATGACCAAGTCTTTCATGCCAAACATTGAAATCAATGGTAGATAATAAAGAGCATCTAGATTGAGAAAACTTATAAAATTTGAACAAATTGTCATTGTCTAACTTAGCATTAGCAATAACTTTGTTTTGTTTTGGATCAATAACATAGCACATGTCTTTATAAAATTCTACTTTATAATCTTGACAAAGCTTAGCAACTGAAAGTAAATTAGTCTTTAATTCAGGAACATATAAAACATCATGCAATTTACCATTAGGAACATTCACATCACCAATTGCTTCCACTTTACAAGTATAATCATTTGCAAGTTGAAGAGGAACATTAGACAAATCAGGTTGCATAGACTCAAAAACTTCTTTATGTGAAGTAACATGTTGAGATGCACCTGAATCAATAACCCATTCAAGAGGTTGAGAAATATTATAACCACAAGTAAAAGCATGTCTAGATTGATGTGCATTATTTTGAAACTTATGATTATTAGGTTTATTTTGTTGTTGATTATTTTGCTTCATAGGATTTTTCTCATTTTGCTTCTTAAAACAAGTATTTTTCCAATGACCATCCTTATTACAATAAGTACAATGTGGTTTCTTAGAAGAGTTAAACTTTCTAGAATCATTGCCATTATTATAATGAGGTTTGGAATTATAATGTTGTTTAGAATGAGATTTAAAATTTTGCTTATGATTAGACAAAAAGGCACATTCATTAGACTTAAGAGTGCCAAACTAAATTAATTTAGCTTCTTCTTGCCTTAATAAATCACGAAAAATATCATAAGTTAATTGAGTAGCTAAAGAAGGAATAGCTAATTGAGCATGAATATTAGTAATGAATTGTTGAAATTGCCTAGGAAGACACTTTTTAATAATAAGATGAATTAATCTAAGATTATCTAATTTTACTCCTAAACCGTGCAATTGACTATTTAAAGCATCAAATTTCAATAAAAATTCATTCATAGATTTAAAATCAGAATACCTCAAATCTTCAAGTTGATCTTGAATTTGAATTTTTCTTGATTCATTTGGACTATCATAAATGGTTTTGAGTTTGTCCCATGCTTCATAGGCAGTTGTGCATGTCCCAATGTGAACATAAAGTTCAGGTGACATGGAGATACCTATGAGGCCAAGGGCTTCCTCATTTTTAAGATTCCATTTTTCAATTTCATCTTTGGATGCAGATGAACCTGGTTTAGATTTAGGATCTGTAGCTACATCTAAAAGATGTTTGAAACGAAAAATGAAAGAAATGTGAGTCTTCCAAGAATGATAGTTAGAAGAATTTAATTTAATATCTGGAATTAAAGTTGACATGATTGCAATAAAAAATTCACAACTTTATGATACAAAAAATGATAACTATTTAAATATTTACTTAAAAAATACAATTCTTGACTAAATGAAATCTTAAAAAACCTCTTTAGATTAAATTAAATTTTAGAAAAAAGTAACCCCCTTAGAAGGAAAGTAAAATGACTAAAAAGAATTTCTCACTTTTATAAAAAAATTAATATGAGTAATAAACTTTAATATTAATGAATATTAAAACTTTTTAAAGGTTAATATGATTTTATATTAAAAAAGAAAAAATAAAGAACTAAATTTATGAAAAATTCCTTTTCTAAAAAAACTTACCTATCGCGTGGAAATTTAAAAGATAGACTTTATTAAAGATCTAACTTAAGAAACTTTAAAAGAAAAATGAAAAAACTTTATGGATGAAATCGAACAAAAGGATTAAAAGAACTAAACTTTAAATAAAGTGAAATGCCAAAAGAATGTGTGGGATAAAAAGAAAGGGCGGGCTATTTTCCAAAGATTTAAGTTTTGTAAAATGAAATTTAAAACCTTTAAAAAAAACGTGAAGGCACTTTGTGGGCGGGTAAAGTGAGTTTAAAATAGCTTTTGAGGAGAATAAAGTGGCAGCGGGCGAGAATATGTTTAGGGATTTTTTAAAAGCAAAAGAACATATAAATTTGGGCACGATACAGGGCAAGGGAGGGCACACAGAAAGAAAACTAGAAATCTAAATGCCACTTTCAGATTTAAGGCTCAGCTACACGATCGCATAGGGTGTGGAAGGAGCGGCGTGGACATGGAGATAACGATAGCTTGGTGGCGAAAATGGGTCACAGGGGGCAAGAAGAACCTGCGAACAGAGAACCTGAAACCCTTTTAAGGGTTTTAAGATTTTTTATTATTGATTTTTAATGTATTAAAATAAAAAAATAAAAAAATTGGATTTGTATAAAAAAAATCTATTATTTGTAAAAACATGATTTAAAATTGATTTTTAAAATAGTTTGTATTTTTTATTTATAAAAAACTTGAACTAAACAAGGGTTTTTTTTTTAATTGATTTTTAGAACATTTCTAAACTAGGGCTAAAAAAAATTGATTTTTAACAAAATGTAGAATAAAGTGATTCTTTTACAGATTTATACAAGATTGTTGAAATTTAAAAAGCAAAATATAACCCCTTTATTTGAAGGTTTTTAAAAACTTTCAAAAGATTAAATATGCATACTTAAAAAACTTTAAATAAGAAATCCTGCACAAGGGTTAGAAAAAAAATTATTAAACAAGAAACAAGATTAAGCTTTTAACTCTTCTCCTCTTCTCTTAGAGTGTTTCCAATGGCGTGCTTTTCAAATCTAGTAAACCTTCAACAATGTAGCTCACAAAAGATTAGTAATACCAAGCTCTGATACCATGAAAGGAAAAATAAATTGAACAAAGGAAATAACTAATCAATGAGCATTGTTTGAAGGAAAAATATTACCAAAGAGAGTAGCCAAATCAAGCACCACCACCATCAAGAGGAGACACAAGAATTTGATAAGGGGAAAAAGCAAGAAAAAACCCCAATATTATGAATGGAGGCAAAATGCCTAAGAATGATACAAAGAGAGAGAGAGAGAGAGATTCAGCCTTAGCTTGCTTGCTTGAATAATGAAGAATGAGAGGAGAGGCACCTCAATAAGTAGAGGTGAGAAGGAGGAGTTAGAATGTAACTCCCAACTCAATGAATGCCACCATTCATCTATGTGTGTGCAAAGTGTCACCTCTTAAGGAGGTGGTTACAAATATTCCTTAATAAAGGAATTAAAAAATAAGTCATCCTCACACATGTGTGAGAAGACAAAAAGACAAAAGACTTGTAGGGATTCCTTTGGAATATTCCTACAAGTTACTAAATAATTAAAAATAAAGAATAACCTTTACCAAGTAAAGATTAATCTTCTAACAGGTTTTTAAAGGAGATTCTCAGCTTTCCACCAATATAAATTATGCTTTACTTTGAATTTAATAAATAATTATTATTCATTTTTTATTTGAATTGCGACTAAATTCTTGATTGATAGGCTGATTGAAAAAATATCTATAGCTTTCAAACGATATCACATTTTTTGAATCCAAAACATGCGTCACATTCTATGCTTTGCATACTATAGGATTTAAAAAAAAAAAAAGAATTTCATGAAGTTTTGACCAAGTTAAGGTGGTCAGACACACGAGTTTTTATATTTTTTAAAAGTTGTAATAAAAAATTCATAATTAATTATTTACCTGGAAAAAAATTACAAAATAATGCATCACATCGGGACATAAGTCCTCTACTTATATCTAAAATATTATAAAAAATATATTATCATTTTATTGTGGTTAGGGTGGTTAGACAGACACTTCTTATTTTTTCCCTGAAATTTAAGTACTGGTACATTGAAATTTCAAATTTTCACCAAGGGTGAAGCCACAATAGTGGTTTACAATTCCAATGAGGTAGGAAAACTCACAAAAAAATGACCCCATGGAAAAAATTTACATTTTGGGGGTTCGAACGAACTATATGTTTCAACCGAACCAAAAAAGGGTTCGCTCGAACCCATTAATTACATGCACAGACAAAATTCGAATGAAAACTCCTTTTGGGAAGGTGCTGTTTGACCGAACCCAAGTTCGCTCGAACCCCCCATTTCCCTGATGTTTCACAAAATTCACAAAAAAAACTTAATTTTTTGCACTTCGGAGCTTGGTTTGAACATGAAAATGGTGGAGAATTCACAAACCCAACTAGAGTCAAGTAGTCTAGAGAACAAGCTATCCAACGAATATAATTTTGATATGTTTTGGTTTTATTATGTATTTGTTTTTTTAGTTTTATTAAATATAGGTTTTTCATCGAAAATGAAGATCTTTGTTCTGCACATGTGAAAAAATAGCAGATTATCAATTTTTTTTTTAAAAATATGAGTGCACTAGATATTGAAGTCCTTGATCCAACAATTTTTTTTTTTGAATTTCGATATATACAAAAAAAGTTACACGTTATACGATCGCGCTTGGTCTGAATTGTAATTGGTTTGACTTCAAAACTTGATTAAAGAAAAAATATTTAATAAATAACTATCTAACCAAGTGGAAGCACTAGATATTGGAGTTACAAATCTAAATTCAAAAGAATTAGAATTTATCCTTCATGGAAAAAAAATTATGCGTTATATGGTGTGCGTCACTTTTTAAAAATATTTTTTTCTGAAAAGAAACCAATTTTCGTGGGAGATGGAAAAAGAAGTGCAAGCTGATTCCAAAAATTTTGACAAATATTTTTAGAATCTACAGACAAAATGTGACAAGACTCTAGTTTGCATCATCTTCAAATTCATCACGGTTTAGCCGCTATAGGTGCCCGAATGTGAAGATTTAGTTAAAAATAATAATTTCAGTGTCCAGTTTGGCCAAAAATTGTAAACCACTATTATGGGATCACCCTCAAATAGATTTAAAAAATAAAAAATAAACCAAGTATTTTAGAAACTACATTCAATTTTCTATAAATTCTATTCTTATATATTTTTGAAATAATATAGATAACTTATTCAAATTTTTACGTCAAGTTGCCTAACTCTGATTTTCTGAATTTTTATCGCCACTTAAGGGCTTATTTTTTTCATGATGATCCTGCACATACCCACCTTTCTATTGCATAGGTGAAGCCTATGTGTTTCAAGTACTCTGAAAGGCTCGATTGTTACCACTCCTGGGTCCTATACCTATAAAGCATTCCAATCAATAACATGGTTATCTGGGTAAGTGCACCAATCTGTGACACAATTTAGGTGCCAAATTGAAAAAACGATTAAAAAAACCCAAAAATAAGGCCTTTGGTGCACGCCAAATGTGTCTAAAAATACATTTGTGGCGTGCGCCAAATGTATTTCTAGACATAAAATGCAAAAGTCGGGTTTGGAACCCTCATTTTGTCTTCAACCTGCGGCTTGAGAAGGAAGATTTCAGGTTTGCAACTCGCACTCTCCAAATCTCCTCCATTATTTGCATCCTTAGCTTGCCATTTTCCATGAGAATGCCACCAACACATTGGAGAGGTCAAATATTGCAAAGAGGTGTTTATTTTTGTTCTATTTATTTCGAATTTGATTTGGAATGCAACTTTAAATAGATTTTTATAATAAAACTTTGTTCTAATTGTCAGGGAATGAATCTCCACCTCAAAACACAATCACCCCCTCATCAAGAGCCTCCTATACAAGAACAACCTGAAACCCCTCCATCAATTCATAGGCATCCTCAAGGAACACAAGAAAATATTCAAAATCAAATTGAAAACAATAAAAGAGACATTCAACAATTAATTGCAAGATTAATGGAGCATGCCGAAACCTACCCTTATAGGAGAGGGATTGCTGAATCATTGAAGTCAATTTTAACTCATGTACGAGAAATGAGCGAGCAAATGAATTTTTGGTCAACTAAGAGAGATGAGATGAGGCAATTTTATGGTAATGGTTTGTCATATGTAGATGTCAAAAAACTAAAAATTAGCAAAGCTGAGTTGTGTGCCCTATTTAAAGACCCAAAAGCCAATGAACCTTTGTCCCATGCATGCAGGAGGTTCCCCATCCATTGGTGCCACCATGATTTAATTAGAAATAAATTTTGGGAGCGGTGGTGGATGGTATTTGACCAACCTCCATGCAATAACCATGAGGTGCCACAATAATTTTTGAGGAAACTCTATTGTGAGTTTGTCCTCAATAAAATGCCAAACTATTTTGACATCTTAGACTTTCAGGGTAGAGGTGGGGGCTCCACACACGATACACCTGCTGCACAACGTAATCCACAGTTGGCACCGAGAGCCTTAGGCAGACCCATGGTGGAGCATGTGGTTGTTCCTTCCGTTGTTAAGGACAGTGTAGAGGTGGACACGATGAAGTTGATTGGCTCACTCACCCAGACCATTTTACAGTGTGCGAGTCCTCTAGTAGAGCCTGGTGTGGAGGAGACGTGTAGGCCCCAAGCTCCACCCCACCATTGTGGTGCTTGTGGTGTTGTTTACATGTATGATTATCAGGGTGCTCGTGATGCAGCTACACAACCTACGTTAGTTGTAGAGGCGATGGATTTCACAGATGATATTCTGAATGATACATTCGGCATTGACACTTGGGTAAAATTTGGCAAGTTATTTTAATGTTGTTTATTAAAATATATTTTGAAATTTAAGAATAACTAAATTAGTAGAATTTTGATATGATGAATTTTTAGGGTCGCACTTTTCATGAGGGATGCTCTATTCCTACAGACCCTTATACATTCTTGACGATGAGTCCATAGGTATGCAACTAGTATTAAAGATATTATTATTGCATTTGAACTATTGAATGTTATATTTGAATGTTTGTGTCATAACATGCTTCGGATTTCAAACAGTTTCCTGGTGCACCTTCTTCCTCCACACCTCGTGATTCATATCCTCAAACAACGTACATTCAGGTAGCCTTTATTCATTAATAGGGTTGTAAATCTATGTTACCTAGTTTTCGTAATTTTGCGTATATACAAATCTAAATTTTTTTTGAGAAACACAAACATTGCATTCAAGTATTCCTTGATCGTGTCACATTATGTTCTCCTATATCAACATGATACCTAAGATATTGTTTCATTTGCAGCTATTGACAAGAGATAGCCCTGGTGATGTTGGTGGCATGATGGACCATGGAGTTGCTGCAGCAATAGCCAGTTCTAATCCATTGAGAGAGGTATGGAATAGATTAGTTGATTTGACATTATATTTTCTCTTTTATGGTCTATTATAGAAAATTTTCACGATAATTTTATGTAGTCTAATTTCTATCTTAATGGTTGCTACAGGTGGTTGTCACTCCAGATCATGGACATGATGATGTTTTAAATGTGCATGATGACTATATCTATGCGGTAAGTGATTATATTTTGTTATATGCCATTCCATAATTCAATTTCTATGTTTTAACATCTTTATTTTTAATCGTATCAGTTGAAGGTCCAGAGTGAAGAGAGGAGGAGTAGCGGGTGTGTTCGAAAGACAAGACAAGCAACAGTCACTCCATCTAGCTGAATTTCGAAGGCAACACAGGATCTATTTCCTTCCCCTAGAGGGAAATGACTATGTATTAGTGTTGTTTTTTGTATGCCTATGTGGCATTTTGGAACATATGTTTTGTACTATTGATATATATACGTGATATTTTGTCCAAATGGATCCTTTGTACTAGGCCTATATTGTTTTTTTGGATAAATTTATATACTTTTATCAATATATATCATTGTATAGCCTTTCGGATTTTTGATTAAATAAACTCTTATTTTGCTACTGCCATTCTTGAATGATGTTATCATGTGTATCATGTAAGTTGTATGCTTGAATGTTGTAGGCATGGATTTTGTTTACATCTAATGCTTAATTAATTACTGTGGAATGCTCAATAAGCCCCATCTAAAACGTATTGTATAAGTAAGCTCCATTTGTGGTGGTTTGTATCCTTTGGAATGCTTCAATTACTTGTGCCTCACCGTTGTAGAGGCAAGGAGGCTCAAACCCAATCAGTCTAACAACCTGCCTTCAAGGGGCTCCTAACAAGATTAATACAACCTATTTTGAGCAATCTACACAACCTCAAAGCCCCATCAAACCAAACTCTTCATTCAACACCTTACTCGACAATCCACCCTTGTAGCACTCTGATGTAGAGCCAAGGTGGAGAAGACTCACAACAATGGAAATGTCAATTCTCAATCAAGAACTCTTCTTCATAATGATTTAGCCTAATAGGCATCAACCCACCCTCAAGGGTCTCAACTCCTCAACCTTACAAATGAACAACAAGATTCCACCAAGGCCCTACAAAGACCATCAACATTCATCCAATGATAATTGAATCAATTGACAACAATCCCTAAGTCAGATTCATCAAGGTTTCCAAAACTCACATTTGTGACTGGTTATTCTTGTAGTACTCAAAACTCAGTTTTAGCCAGATTTCTCCCAACCTTTCCAAAACACTAGACAATTAAAAGATGGATTGAGATACCCTTTTCAGGGCTACACAACATACCAAAGAATCAGTGGTCTCTCTTTTGGACTAACATAGACTTTCAACACACCTACTTCAATTTTGGCTTCACAATTAGCCCTTTTTTTCCAAAGGGACCACCCTTCCAACTTTAGGTATCTATCCAAATGCCTTGGAAAGTCTTAGGTCATGGTGCCAAACCTCAATTTTTTTCATTAGTTTGTGTCTACAGAGCCTCTAACTCACAAAACCCAAGAAACCCTCCTAAACCTTCACAAAATCAAGGGTTTTGAAGAAACATACAACTCCAGACCTCTCTCAACACTTCCAAAGCCCAAAAAACCTCAAAATACTTTTGCACAGACTCATCAAACCCTCACATAACCCTTATAGGAATTAATTCTTAAAAACCTCTCTTTGGTTCCTCACTTCCATGTTGGAAAACCCTTGTTCAGTCTTAGAACAGTCACAAAAACACCACATAATTATGACTCCTTATTCCAAAATGAGTTGAAACACTTCTTATAACATTTTTTCAATCAATCCACTGAGATACAGTAGAAAACAACAGGTGGATTAATTGTTACATCACAAATTTCCCCTCAAACCCTTGATTCAACAACACTGGGACAATCACTATTTGTGTTGTTTCTCTCTACAAATAAAGAGTTAAGACACCAAATAAAAAATAAATGAATTAGAAAATATATAGACAAATCCTCTAAAATTATTAGACCATGAAGAACCTGTATGTGCCCGTAAAACACTCAAAAAGATCAAGAAAACAATATTTTTCTAGAAAATTGCTCAAAACTATGGTGTTTATTGTGTAAAATTAGTACAAAACTTCTTCCACTCTCTCATTCGAGCCTTAGTAAGGCTTTTTAAATAATTTTCCAACAACCATATTCTCCCCAATGCCCATAACCAACCTTGGGATTAGTTGGTCCCTTAATTACATTTGTTTTTGTTAAAGTTGCTTTGTCAGCATTTTACAACTTATATGATTTCTAATTGACTTCTAAGACACAAAACACCTTTTACTTGCATTATGTTTGATCTCTCAAAGCTTATTAGACAAAATAAACCTAAAGACACTAACATTTCCCTATTGATGTATTCAAATAATTCTTTTTTGATGATGTGGTGTAGGTGCTCCTGCACCAATCTCAAAACCCGGTCCAAGCCTAATTTCTCCCAACCTTTCCAAAACACCTAACCATTTAAAGGTGGATTAAGATACCCTTTTCAGGGTTACACAACATATGCCAAAACCAATAGTAACTCTTTTGGACCAACATGAACTTTCAATACACCTCCCTCACTTTAGGCTTCACAATTAGGCCTAATTTCCAAAGGAACCCCCTCACAAAATCACCTCCAAACCAAGGAAATTTGAAACAGTCTTAGGGATGCTCACCAAACTTATGATTCTCCCATTTTAAGAGCCCCAAGAAATTGTTCTATTCCTCTACTCACAAACCATCCTAAACCTTCACAAAAAGAAGGGTTTTAAAGAAACTCATAACTCCAAACCTCCCCCAATCCTTCCAAAGGTGCAAACACCCCACAATACCTTTTCTCTAACTTAAAGGACACTCACAATCCCATTCCTTTCATTATTTCTCAGATTCAGTACTTGAGTTGCTTACTTTCATGGTGGAAACACCCCTGAACAACATTAGAACTTCACACCCCACTAAGTTTATTCATTCTCTTGGCCTCCAAAGTATTCATACACCAAACTAATTATGGTACAGGCCAATCCACTGAGTAACAGGGTCAGAATAGTAGGTTGATTGGCTAATCTGTCATGGTGTTGCCCTCAAAACCCCTAACACAGAAAACAGAGTAGTAACCAAGTTTGCTGATCCCACACACACGAACAGTGGATTTAAACCTTTAGAATAGATGCAAAGAGAGTAAAAACATATGCAATCAAGTATCCAAAGCCTCAAGTCATGATAGACTTGTATGGGCCTATGGAAGACAAAGAAAATTCAAGAAAACAAAGAAAACCAGTGATCAACATTCTCAATTATATTTTGTTATTAGAAACTGAACAAAATCAACCCTCAACTCGGGGTATTACAACAATATATCTTGATACCACCTTCCAACTACCCCTTGAGCTGATCAACCACCACAACCACCCTTTGTTAGACTTCTAAGATGGCAATTTGCCAATTTTGCTCTTAATTACCATTCATTCACAACTTGATTTTGCAAATACCACCTAACTGACATATTAGGACTTTTAAATACAATTGCAAGGTATTTACATAGCATATAGAAATATAGAGAGCAAATAAAATAAATATTTTAACTAATGAATTGTAAAAAATGGACTTTTGTAGTTTATATTCATGTCATTGATTACATTGCATTGCACATCTTTCAAATTTAAAGCATTACTTCACTTTGCATAACTAATAACTAGATGCTAATAGATGCCAAAAATTTAATTACAATATAGTTTGAACAAATTCAACCTAAGTAGTTATGCAATTTCTTCACATTGCATAATTAATAACTAGGAGCAGTTGCCAATTGCATTTTCTTATCATGGCATTCTATGAGACCAAATTTCTTTGAGATATTTTTTCAAATAGTTCCCTACCTTGTCTATGTTACCACATTTTTCATACATGTCTACCAAAGCATCTTCTCAAACAGTTCACTACCTTGTTGCTATGGCTAAAAGCCTAAAACAAGTGATTTTGAACAAGCTATGGATGCTTCGAAAAATATATCAAAAGCATAATAGTAAGCAATAGCATAGAGAAGGCATTGAACTGTTTGAAAAAATGCATCAAAAAAATTGCTTGGAAATGATAAATTTAGTTGTGCTTTCACTCTTCTTTAACATTGTATATCTGCTCCTTTTTATAACAAGAGATAAAAATACTTAAAAAATTGTATAACAAGAGATAAAAACTATCTTTTTTGAAATCGAAAGGCATTTCCATAGAATAGAGTTATAGAGAGAAAATAAAATAAAGAGTTTAACTAATGAAATGTAGAAAATAGATTTTTGTAGTTTTTATTCATGCATTGCACATCTTTCAAACTCAAAACATCACTTCACATTGCATAATGAATAACTAGATGCTGATAGATGACAAAATTTCAATTACAATATAGCTTTTGACAAAGTCAACCTAAGCAGTTATGCAATTACTTCACATTGCATAACTAATAACTAGGAGTAGCTGCCAATTGCTTTAGCTTGTCATGGCATTCCATGAGACCACATTTATTTGAGGCATTTTTTCAAATAGTTCATTCCCTTGTCTATGCTATGAAATTTTTCATATATGTCTACCAAAGCATTTTATCAAATAGTTCATTGCCTTCTTGATATGGCTAAAAGCCTAAAACAAATGCTTTCGAACAAGCTATGGATGCTTGGAAAAAATCTAGGAAAGCATAATAGTAAGCAATAGCATAGACAATCCATTGAACTTTTTGAAAAAATGCCTCAAAGAAAAGTGGTCTCATGGTGATGGAATGCCATGACAAGCCATAGACAAGGCAGTGAATTGTTTGATAATATGCCTCAACTACTTGCATTTGACAACTTTTTCCTCGAGTGAAAATTTGCCACCATAGGAAAAAGCCTCCGAGATAGAAAAAATTGAGCAAGGTTATTGTAGAGGGGCCCAACGTGATCCCATAGGATCAAACGAGAAGTTTCTAAGCATCACGATGTCCGAAAAATAGCATGTTGAAGTTCGCAGCCATTTTGCACTTTGGACCCTTAAGGGATCGATCCGATTGAACGTAGCTTAGATTGATTCCGCGTGTTTAGGTGCAAAAAAGGACCATTCCTAGCGTAAACATACCTATTCGGATGCGTTGGAATAGTCCGTTTGGTCACACGAGCTGCAGAATGAAAGTTGCACCACTTTGCAACTTTCGACTACTTGCATTTGACAGCTTTTTCCCCGAGTGAAAATTCGCCAACACAGGAAAATGCCTTCGAGATAGAGAAAAATGAGAGAGGTTATTGTAGATGGGACCAATGTGATCTTGTAGGATTAGATGAGACATTTCTAAGCATCACGGTGTCCGAGTAATAACATGCTAAATTTCTTAGCCATTTTGCACTTTGGACCCTTAAGGGATCGATCCAGTTGAACATAGCTCAGAGCGATTCTGCGTGTTTAGGTGCAAAAGAGGACCATTCCTAGCGTAAAAATACCTATTCAGATGCGTTGGAACACTCCGTTTGGTCACACGAGCTGCAAAACGAAAGTTGCACCACTTTACAAGTTTCAACTACTTGCATTTGACAACTTTTTCCCCGAGTGAAAATTCGTCAGCACAGGAAAATGCCTTTGAGATAGCAAAAACCGAGAGAGGTTATTTTAGATGGTCCCAACATGATATTGCAAGATCAGACAAGAAGTTTCTAAGCAGCATGGTGTCCGAGTAATAGCATGCTGAATTTTGCAGCTATTTTGCACTTTGGACCCTTAAGGGATTGATCCGGTTGAACGTAGCTCGGAGTGATTCCGTGTGTTTAGGTGTGAAAGAGGGCCATGCCTAGCGTAAAAATACCTATTCAGATGCGTTGGAATAGTCTGTTTGGTCACACGAGCTGCATAACGAAATTTGCACCACTTTGCAACTTTCAACTACTTGCATTGGACAACTTTTTCCCCGAGTGAAAATTCGCCAGCATAGGAAAATGCCTTCAAGATAGTGAAAACTAAGAGAGGTTATTGTATATGGGCTCAACATGATCTTGTAGGATCAGACAAGAATTTTCTAAGCATCAGAGTGTCTGAGTAATAGCATGTTGAATTTCACAGCCATTTTGCACTTTGGACCCTTAAGGGATCGATCCAGTTGAACGTAGCTCAGAGCGATTCTGCGTGTTTAGGTGTGAAAGAGGACCATTCCTAGTGTAAACGTACCCACCTAGATGCGTTGGAACAGTTGTTTTGGTCACATGAGCTACAGAATGAAAGTTGCACCACTTTGCAACTTTCAACTACTTGCATTTGACAACTTTTTCCTCGAGTGAAAATTCGCCACCATAGGAAAAAGCCTCTGAAATAGAAAAAACCGAGAAAGGTTATTTTAGAGGGGCCCAATGTGAACTCACAGGTACAGAAAGAGATTTTGTAATGACCACAGTTTACAAGTAATACCCTGTCAAATATTGTTTCCCTTTTGAACTTTGCACCCTTAAGGGATCGAGTCGGTTGAACCATAGTAGTTGTTTTGTTGAATGTCATACCCTAAGGTATGTTAGAGATGACCTAGGTTGCATCAATTTCTCTGAGGCATATGCTGCCCTTACCTTGTCACTTCATCAAAGGACAATAGATTTAAAGGAAGGTTATTTATTAAGACAAGCATCATGAATGTATGAACACAAGGGAACTGTGAAGGGTCATTGTACATGGCAATGTGCAAATGAAAAGGATAGATTAGAAATGAGTAGTGATCAGTTGTTAAGTACAGTGAGTGTATGATTATAAAGTGCTTGCCAATCAAATTCACTCACCACAGTCAATGTCTTATGACTGTCAATGCACCAGCAACCAGAAAATGCAATGTCCTATGAAAGAAAGAGAAGATTGACAACCAGAAAATGCACCAACAACCGATGTTTCTCATACCACTGAACACTTGCACCAGCAACCGAAGTTGTTATTTTCTTATATACTTTGACAAACTTCAGTATTACCTACAGTCACAATCAAAAGAGGATCAATGACAGTCGTAAATGCATATGACATCAAACAGTAATCATGAAAAAGCCTTATTGCAAGGTGTTGGTCCAAAAGAGTGATCAATAACATGGCTTTACAAATTCAATGTGCATACATACAAATCAATCCAGGGAACCATCTGGGTCTACTCTATTCTTTATTGTGTCGATTATTGCCTCGTGGTCAGACTCATGCACTTTCCACAAGTTCTTGTTCATAGGTTTACCCTTATATTTGATCAAATGAATGTTGGTGGCGACGACAAGGTTCAAATACTGAAGAATTTTCCAATGCATGTCAAAGTCCTCAAACAACCAAACTGCAACATTCTTAATTGGATACCTTCGAAGCCATGTTCCAGTAACAACCACCAAACCTTTAGGATATTCTATGTTTTCTCTGTCTATAACTGGGGACTCCAATTTCTTTTTGGCCTCGATACAACGACATAGGTAATAATCTGTACCCTCTTCATTGTCTTCATCTGCAATTATCGCATAAACATGCCCTACATTGATATGTTCATCTTGTTAGATTTATTTATTGAGAAACATAATAAAACTTGTAAGTAAGATATATTACTTGGTTCTAGTAGGTCTAATACATGATCAAAGTCAATGGATGATTGCATCTCCATGATTTGTAGAGCCATCGGGAGCTGATAAGTGTCAAGTGGGGTTAGACTTCTTACAGACCATTCATCAACCCACTTTGTTGACTCACAATCATTCCATGATTGAAGTGTACATGCATAACAAAAGCATGCCATCTTCCTTGTATGGATAGTCCATGTACCTACATTGGAGCTTCTAAAAGAGTGTAGCTCGCTTGATCTTGTTAGTGTACAACAATCCTCATATTTTGCAATGTTAGTATCATCTACTAAATGAAAAAATCTACGAACTAAAGAATTGCCTTCACTACCTAGACCCATTGAACCATTGCACCACTAGACAATTGATCTTGCATCTGTCAACTTTACACTGTTTGTGTACTTTAACTCTTCTCGTGCTAGGGCTCTTTTGATACATGCTCCCCTTTTCCATGCCCGACCTCTAAGAAGTTCCACATATGTTGAGCACCACTAATCCTATGCATCCTACTCAACCAGTAAAACATTCTGGCATTCTTGAATTATGATGTACAATTATTTGACCATATGATATGTTGACTAAATGGTATGCCCCTGCTAGCCAAATCGGCATAGAACATATGAAAGTAACCTTGAACAAATTTTGCAGAATGTGTGCGATCATCACTGATGTAAAAGTGATACTCCCTCAATACTTTCCTATTTTCCTCTATACTATCATTTGCATGAATGAATTATATATGTACAAATATAGAAACTTGCATAGAGTTGTAGTACTGTGATTGCACCTTGTTCTGTGGTTGTAGTGTGTATTGCTCAGTAAAGTCAACAACTGAAATGATATGACGAAGTGGAAATGTGTCCTTGCATAACTTGAACTATAAGTCCAACCATTGTGCTTTGTGTGTATGCATTGCATAATCATAAACTACCCGATCACGAAAAATGCCCATAAAATGATACACTGGAATCTTATCACTAACCAATTCACACTTCTTTGCTTCTTTCCCATCTTTTAGACTGTATGGCACTGTCGTATATTTTCCAAATTCCACAATTTTGTCTCCAATTGTGTGTGTACTAGCCATGTGTTGGAAAATAGGAAAATGTTGCATGCCACCACAATGATCACATGTGCCATCCAAACATGATTTTTTGTAAAAAATTTGACCATCCTCTCTTTCACATAAAATGGAAGACGAAAATTTCCTTGACGATTTAGGTGGAGGCATTATGTTACATTCCTGCAAAACATTGTTAGTATGCATATCTACACATATACGTCGATAAAAATCATAATGGTTAGAAAACTCAATATGAACCCTACAACAACAAGTAGTGCATGTGTGATTTATTTTGACATAAAAAGGCTTTAGCATTTCAAAATACCTTTGACATATTATAATTTCAGGAAATTTTTGTACAAAATCAGCAAAAAATTGGGTTTGAGTGGTATCCAAATAATGCATTAGATGTGGCTCATGGTTTATACTACCAATTCTCCTTCTTAAAACATCTCTTTGATTAGGAGAGGTCCTTGTGTTATCCTTCCAATAATTCACAATTAAAGATCTCAAGCCTTGAGCAATTCTTATGTCTTTCCATGGCACTCTACCCGAAAATGCCCATAACTCATTGCTATTTGGATCCTCCACTCTTTCATGCCTTCCTTTGGCTCTCATTAGAGATGGTCTACTTATTTTCAAAGACTTACTTGCCTTTGTAAGGTTCACCTTGTTCCTTGTTTGACTGCTTAACAATGTTGTTGTCATCACACGTCGTGTGACACAACTATCCTTTGTGCGTGAGGTGGAACCCACGCTTTCGTATGCACTCATCAAGTTCCTTACAATGGAATTTTCACTTGAGTCATTAAAAACTCTTAGCCCAAGAGCCTTCATGGTGGGCCTAAATTTGAGTTGCCTCATCATTTCAACAAATAGTTGGCATCTTCCACCCTCACTTAGCTTCGCAAAAAACAAACTCCATAACCTTTTTGCATATCTTTGACATGTACATTTTGGAATCTTATTAGTTATGCATTTCAAAACATTGGAATCAATATCAATAAAAAATGTAGGTTTTCTATGCAAAACTCTAGGAGGAGTTCTCAAATGTAAATTTATGTCAATATTGGGAAGGTCAACAACATCGGGCATAGATCATGTACCTTCAATTGGAGGTGCAATTGATGACATACCTTGAGATTGACATGTAAATGATGTTGTACCTCCAACTTGAGATGTCATTTGTGGAGTTCCTTCAAATAGAGATGTGTTTTCTAATGTACTTTCAAAACACAATGTTTTTGATGGTGTGTCTTCAATTGGAGATGTGATTTTTGATGTACCTGGAAAACCACATGTTGTTGTCAATGTGTCCTGAACTGGAGATGTGCATTGAGCTTCACCTATGGTTGATGATGTGCCCTCAACTTCTGTATTCATTCATGTCCTTCCACGAACTTTCCTCATTCGTGCCCTTTGTTTTTCCAATTTGACATCTCTCTTAGATTGCACATAAGTTTGTGGCTGTATGGGCTGCAATTCCTTTGCTTCACAAGCTACATTTTTTGATTCTCTTCTCCTTGCATTTTTAACTGCACGCTCTTCTAGTGTTAGAGGCTTCAGCCATTTCCTTAGCATGACCTTGAATGCTACATGTCCACAAACACACATAGAAAAAAAGTAAGTAATTCATTTTACAAAAAATTTGATGCAGAGAGGGGTGGAAACCATTCAATACAACAAATCAATGAGAATCACAAACCTAGGGTATAAATTGCTGCCACTTAAATGAAAACTAGAGACTCTTGTGTTTATTTTTCTCAAAATCAAATTTTTGATTGTCAACAAAGTCCTGAAGAATATGGATTCAAAGAAGGGTTTGTGATGCTATATCTTATCATTATTCACTATTTCTTTGGTATGAGATTTTCCAAATTAGATGAAAATAAAAGTTTTCCAAATTAGTTGGAAAAAGAATGAAATACAGTGAATTCCACTAGCCATGTTGGAAATGGACTACTATAAGCAATGCAAATAGAATTCATAAGTAAATTTATGTTAAGTAAATGTCATGTTTTTTATTTTTTTTGTTCTTCAAACTCATAAAAATTGAACTTTTTTATGCAAATCCCATCTAATTCAATGTTGAATTCTAAGTCCAATTGTTATGATTAATAAAATCATTAAGGAAATTTAGTTTATATTGTCAAAAACAAACAAATATACTAAAGACAAACATTTCAATTTACCAAAATGAATATATTACCTCAGATAATGTAAAATGATGTAGAAACTTCAAAATATCTTCTTCTACGTTGTCTACCATGCAGATTGGTGGTAAAAAGGTGATGGATCAAGCATAGATTGGTACAATATGAAGTCAACTGTAGAAAAAAAGGCATTTCTGACTCGGATAAAGTGCCGAACCAGACAAACACAGGAGAATGTGGGCCTGAATCATGGGGTCAACCCTTATTTTTACTATTTCAAGGTAAAACCCATTTGGCGAGCGCCAAATATGTTCCTCTGAAAAGGAGAGACTTTAGAGAGAGGGAGTCAAAGTGGGAGAGAGGGGGTGGGAAGGAGAGACCTAAGAAAGTAGGGTGGGAGGTAAGTGAGGCCTAACAAGAGGGATTGTGACATAAGTGAGGCTTAATCCCTCAACCCTTAAACCCTAATCCATAGAGATAGAGAGAGGGAGGGAGAGGGAGTGGGAGGGAGACACCCGAGAGAGAAGGAGAGGGAGACAAAGTGGGAGAGAGGGGGTGGGAAAGAGATACCTAAGAGAGTAGGAGAGAGAGGGAGTGAGAGATAGAGGGATGGGAGAGATACAAGGAGTGAGAGAGAGAGAGAGACTTGAGAGATAGAGAGGGGGTGGGAGGGAGAGGGAGTACTCGGGGGAGAGGGAGTACTCAAGATAGAGGGATTTGAGAGAGATGGAGGGGGTGGGGGGAGATACATGAGATAGAGGGAGAGAGAGAGTGGGAGGGAGATGGGAGAGAGATAGATGGATTGAGTGAGTGAGAGAGAGACCTGAGAGAGGGAGAGGGGGTGGTATGGAGAGACTTGAAAGAGAGAGAGAGAGAGGGAGGGAGTGGGAGAGAGACAGAGGGAGGGAGGGTTAAGGGTAGAGGGTAGAGGGTTTAATGGTTTAGGGTTTAAGGGTTAAGGGTTTAGGGTTTAGGGTAGAGGGGAGAGAGATAGAGGGAGTGAGTGAGTGTGTGAGAAAGAGAGACCTAAGATAGAGAGAGGGAGTGAGTGAGTGAGTGAGAGACCTAAGATTCCCTCTCTAGTTCTCTCTACCTAGTTGTCCCTCTATACCTATTTCTCTCTCCTTACCTCTCTACTCTCTATCTCACCACTCTCTCCATCTCACTCTCCCTCCTTCCCTCTCTCCCTCCTATCCATCCCTCTCTCCTTCCCTCTCTACCTACCTCTCACTCCACTACCTACCACTCTCTCCCTCACCCATCTTTCTCTCTTACTCTCTCCTTCCCTCTCTACTCTATATCTCTCCCCCTTCCCTATCTAATCTATTTCTCTCTCTCCCCCTTCCTTTGTCCCCTCATTTTCTCTCCTCTCACTCTCTCTCCCTCTCACACACACTCACCTCAATCTCCTCCTTTCCTCTCCCACCATCCCTCCACTCTCCACTTCTCTCTATCTATCATCTCTCTCTACATCTCCTTCCCTCTATATTTATCTTTATCTCCCCTCCCCCTCTCTTTACCCACTTCTCCCTCCATCACTATATCTCAACCATCTCTCTCTCTCTCTCTCTCTCTCTCTCTCTCTCTCTCGCACACACACACACACACACACACCTCTATCTCCTCCCTACTTGTCCCTCCCTCCCCTCTCTAATTATCTCTATCTCTCCTCTCTCTACATCTCCTACCCTCTCTACCTATATTTATCTCCCCTATCCCTTTTTTTACCTACCTCTCCCTTCATCACTTTGTATCTCACCTATGTTCCCCTACCTACCTAGGGTTGAGGTATTAAGTGTCAAGGGTTGATAATTGAGGGTTGAGGGTTTAATTTATAGATTAGAGGGTAGAGGGTTTAAGGGTAGAGGGTAGAGGGTTGAGGGTTGAGGGTTGAGGGTTGAGGGTTGAGGGTAGAGGGTAGAGGGTAGAGGGTAGAGGGTAGAGGGTTTAAGGGTTGAGGGTTGAGGGATTAGGGTATAGAGTTTACTTGGGTTTAAGGGTTTAAGGTTTGAGGGTATTGGGTTTAAAGTAGAGGGTATCGGGGTGAGGGTTGAGAGAGACTTGAGAGAGGGAGAGGGGGTACCAGGGAGAGAATTGAGAGAGAGAGAGGGAGGGAGAGGGAGTGGGAGAGAGATAAAGAGTAGAGGGTAGAGGGTTTTAAGTGTTTAGGGTTTAGGGTTTAGGGTAGAGAGAGAGAGAGGTAGAGATGGAAATAAGGTAGAGATATTGAGAGAGAGGAGGCAAGGAGGGAGAGAGAAATAAGTATAGAGGGACAAATAGGTAGAGCCTTAAACCCTAATCCCTCAACCCTCAACCCTTCAACCCTAATCCCTCTTAATGCCTCAGGTTTTCAGGTTGCCATAAGGAGTATTCAAATTTTCAGGTCCTAGTGCAGTTGCAGGCACATTCAACAACATATGATAGTGAGCATGCCTATGAATATTTTGTTGAATATCCCTCAGATTTTCAGGTTGCCATAAGGAGTACTCCGATTTTCATATGATAGTAAGAATAATGAAATGCAAATTGATGAGATGAATATGAATCAGATTGAATACAATGATTTCCTAAAGGTTTTCAATGACAGTGCATATTGCAGGGTAGGTGGAATGGATAGTTTCCAAAGAAATCTGATGAGCTCTATTCAGAACAAAGTTTATGACAGAGGAAAGTGCAAGTTTTTCTTTTTGAGGTGGCCTGGGGCCATCCCTAATGGTTTAATTTTTTAAACCAAAGCAGGTACAGAGGATTAAGGATTCCCATATCATGGACAATTCTTAGCAATGCCTCTTTAAAAAATTATCTTCCATGCATAGTAGTTTAGGGTTTTCCACTTCTCCATTTTCTCCATTTTCATATTATTCATCTGTTCATTCCCTCCATCTGTAATCACCTTCATTTTCCATGGCTTTGCTTGGTGTGCTCTACTAAAGATACTCTGGATTCTTGTAGTGGTTTGCAAATTCACTCATCATTTTCCATAAATTTCCATCAAAACCCTAAGGTATTTTATTTTTTCATGCCTTATATTTTCACTATCTTTCCCATAAAAGTCGTTATCCGCCCTCACATATTCCCCCCTTTTAATTCCATCTAGACAGTAAAGGAAAGTATAGGGTATAAATGAATAAAAATTTAATATTTTGATGAAAAATATTAAATTTAAACAGGAAAACCTTAGGGTTTTTTAATGAATTTTTTGAACTAGAGAGAGAGATAGAGGGAGGGAGGGTTAAGGGTATAGGGTAGAGGGTTTAGGATTTAAGGGTTAAGGGTTAAGGGTTAAGCATGTTAGAACTGAAATTTTCCACAAGAATTCCTAGGATTTTCCTATTATTTTCCATGAAAATCGATCAAAACCTTAAGATATTTTATTTATTCATGCCTTCAATTTTCACTATCTTTCCAATAAAATTCATTAACCACCTTCTACACTTTTCCCCCATTTATTTTTTTATATTTCATTACCTTCTCATAATTTTTTTAGCTTTACCGCCATTCAAAAGGGCCAAAAAATAACTTGTAACCCTTACCGCCCCTTTCATTTTCACTCTATAAGTCTTTACCGCTTTACCACGGCCTCACACTAAGGGGCTTGCGGTATAGTGGTAGTAGTTTGAAATGGGCATGAAGTGTTTACCACGCTACTGCGCGCGGTAAACCATTAGCAACCAACGAAGGCAGTGGCAAGCGGTTAAAGAAGGCAGTCAAGGTCCCACCGTGGTACTGTTGGTGGTCAAACCAAAGACCGCAGTAGCATGGTAGACAATAAGTATTCAATGATGCGGCAGTCAGGACATCTTACCGTGGTGACTACGGTAAATAGGAGGAAATGGCTAGCAATCACACCGCAGTACCATAACTGCGAAAACGAAGACTATTGTGCCTGCGGTAAACTGTTGGGAGAAGCGGCTAACGGTTACCGCGGTACTGCCGATAGCAAATGCAAAGACCGTGATAAGCAATGATGGAGACTGTGATGGTCAGCATGGGGCCGGGTACCGCCATACCATGGGTACAAAAGTCAAAGCCCATGGTAGAGTGGTAAACACAAGGGAAGCCTCAGGAAAAGAAATGTTAAGGGCAATATAAGTAATAAAGTGAAAAATGAAAAATTGAACTATAGTCTAAATATTTGATTTGCTGATAAAGGCAATATAATCAAATATTTTTTCCATAAAATACAAACGGTCATAACCAGAAAATGAAGGGGCATGACTCTTCGATTATAATGTATAAATGATTTGAAAATCTATTGTTAAAAAAATAAATAAATAAATTAGGATAGGATAGACTGCTGTAAGTACTATATTTTCAGAATGATGACGTTCGAGGAGGCTATGTTGCATGTATGAATTTCAAGGAAGATAATGAAAAACTGTTAATTTGGTGATTTCATCCTAGCATCAATTGTTTGTTGAATTCTTGTGATTATCTGATTGTCTCCAATCTAATGTTTCCTGATTGTTTAAATTGAAGTCTCAAGTATATATTAGATTTATCAGTACACATTTGATGTTTTTGTGTGATTTGGTTCATTGGATTCTTTAGAGAAGAATTAAAACTCCCTTCAATCAATTATAGTAATTTGGGAATGTCATTTGGATCAGTAAGAAGAATCAGATAGTTAGATTTGATATTCTGCCTCAAATAGGGTTTATCAAGTACATTCTTGCATGTTTATACCAGTTGTAAACTCCTAATTATATGTCAAACAACTAGAGAACCTGCTAGATAGAAACCATTCAGTAAAGGCTTTCATTTGACTCCGTTTTACCCAACACGGGATAAGGTTTTAGGGTTTAGGGTTTAGGGTTAAGGGTAGAGGGGAGAGAGATTGAGGGAGTGAGTGAGTGAGTGAGTGAGTGAGAGACCTAAGAGAGAGAGGGGGTAGTCTAGGGAGAGTCTTGAGAGAGAGGGGGATAAGGGAGAGTCTATATATCTCCCCTCCCTCTCTTTCTCAAGTCTCTCCCTCATACCCCCTCTCCCTCTCTCAATTCTCTCTCTCTCTTAGTCACTCCCTCTATCTCTATCCCCTCTATCCTTAACCCTAAACCCTTAACCCTTAAAAATTGAACCCTCTACCCTCTACCCTCTACCCTTAACCATCCCACCCTCTTTCTTTCTCCCAAGTATCTCTCTCCTACCGCCTCTCCCTCTCTTAGGTCTCTCTCACTCACTCATTCACTCCCTCTATCTTTCTCCCCTCTACCCTTAACCCTTAATCCTTTATCCTTAACCCTTAAAATCTAAACCATTAAACCCTTTTACCCTCTACCCTTAACCCTAAACCCTAAACCCTTAACCCTTAAACCCTAAACCCTCTACCCTATACCCTTAACCCTCCCTCCCTCTATCTCTCTCCAACACCCTACATTCCTCTCTCTCTCTCTCAACCCTCTCCCTCATACCCCCTCTCCCCCTATCCCACTCTTAGGTCTCTTTCTCAATCACTCCCTCTATCTCTCTCTCCTCTACCCTTAAGCCTAAATCCTAAAC